>PVJL010008463.1:0-66450 GCA_004026885.1 Lyroderma lyra
GGGGGGGAAGCTAAATATAAGGTGATGGAAAGAGAAGTCACATTAGGTGGTGAACTTATTATACATCAAGTTGACAATGCACTGTAGAATTGTATGCCTGAAACCTATGTAATCCTTGCTAACAGATGTCACCCCAATAAGTCTAACAATAAAAATGAATTTAAAAAAATAAAAAAATAAAAAAAAATGAAAGTAGAGCAAAGTTTCAGGATCTCAAGAAATATATAACGGTTTTTAAATCCTTAAGTAAGACTTTAATTTCCAAAGTGTTTATATAAAATTAACAACAGTAGCCTTAAACTAACTGACTTCATATTCTGGTCTCATACATTACTAAAAAATGAGAATTTTTCAGAGGAGCTATTTCACAGAGCTATTTCATTAAACAGCAGACCTCATTCCTCCTACCATTCCTCCTCTCTCCACACTCCATGCAGGAATGCATACATCCATACACCCTACAAATAGTTACACCATTGAAATCAGAAATTAAAATGGACACCTACAATATCTAATAAATAATTACAAAATGCCTTTAGCCTGACAATAATTACTGGAAGAGAAGACAGGAGAATTACTGGGAGAGAGGGTTGGGGTGGAAGGTTTCCGGTGTAGCACAGAGGAAGTCATATACAGTGATGGGCTAATAATATATAGGTGTGATATTCAATTCCACTGATTATCCTCCTGCTGAAACATTATTGGCATTCTCATCATAAGCCTGTTTATTTATATGTTCCTTTTCTAGTCCCTTTTGCCCTTACTCTAAAGAAAGAGCTACAGGATTAATGTTTAAAAATCATTTCCTTAAGCATTTTGATTATGAAATACATAGTACCACCTGTGTGCTCTCTTTCTCCATTACTTACTCTGGATTTGAAGACATATTCACTCAATCTTTCTGTCTCTTCCATCTAGACTCTAGACCAAACTTGTCCAACCCACGGCCTGCAGGCCACATGCAGCCTGGGATCGCTTTGAATGCGGCCCAGCACAAATTTATAAACTTTCTTAAAAAATTATGAGTTTTTTTGAGATTTTTTTTTAGCTCATCAGCTATCTTTAGTGTTAGTGTATTTGATGTGCGGCCCAAGACAGCTCTTCTTCTTCCAATGTGGCCCAGGGAAGCCAACAGGTTGGACATTCCAGAGATAGATATATATTATCAAGCTTGGGAAACCAAGTGTAACCTTTCCCCAACCTCTTTAATATTCTCTACATTTGCTCCAGCTTCTAGCATCTGTCCTGGAGTTGAATTTAACTGGAATCTGTAAATGGAGGGAAAGAATCTGGTCTCACGGCAGACAGGTCAGGATAAAAGGCTAATTCTACCCATTACTATTCAAGTTACCTTGTGTAACTCCTTAACTTCTCTGAACATATTTATTAATACATATCTGCAAAATTAGGGATTAAAATCCCTCCAGGACAGGTTTAGTACTAGAGTTAAAAGAGATAATACATTAGAATAGGCTAGCACAGTGTTTACTAGTAGAGTTGGTACATAATGAAGAAATGCTTATTTTCTTCTATTTCTATCATCACCTTATCATTCCATTTTTACACTAAGATTCATGGAAATAGGCTCCCTGGGCATCAGTATTTATTCTCAACACCCTGGATAATTATATATCTTTAATTACTCAATATTCTCAGAGTCCTGGAACTAAAACATCATATAAAAATATCTTATTTAGAAAACCCAAATAGAAAAAGGAATCCAAAAAAATGAGAATGGTTTGAGATTCCTCTGGGACAATATTAAGCATAACAATATTCGCATCATAGGATTACTAAAACATTAAGAGGAAAAGCAAGGGATGAAGAACTTATTTGAATAAATAATGACTGAAATTTTTCCTAACCTGTTGAAGAAAATAGACATACAAACTCAGGAAGCACAGAGAGTCCCAAACAGGAAAGCACCAAGACATATCAGAATTAAAATGGCAAAAGTTAAGGAAAAAGAGAAAATTCTAAAAGCAGCAAGAGAAATGTAAGTAGTAACTTATAAGGAAGCACCCATTCGACTCTCAGATGATTTCTCAACAGAACCTCTGCAGACCAGAAGGGAATGGCAGAAAATATTCAACAGGATGAAAACCAAGGATCTACAACTGAGAATAATGTATCCAGGAAGGCTAGCACTCAAAACCAAAGGACAGATAATGAGCTTCTCAGACAAGAAAAAGCTAAAGGAGTTCATCAGCACCAAACAAGTACTAGAAGGGATGTTAGAGGGACTTCTTTAAGATGGGAGGAGTGATGGGAGAGTGGGAAAAATAAGGGAAAGGGACTGAGATGTTCAGTTTGGTTTTTAAAAGGCAATAATCATGGAGATATAGAGCATAACATAGGAAGATAGTCAAAAAGGTTGCAGTAACTTTGTGTGGCATCAGATGGGAACTAGATTTGTTGGGGTGATGGGAATAAAGCTGGAGAGGTGGGTAAAAAAGTGGAAGAAATAAAGAAGTATAAATTTATAGTCAGAATAGTTATAGGGAAGTAATATGCAACATAGGGCACACAGTCAGTAACATTGTAATAACTATATATGTTGCCTGAGGGGAACCAGATGTATTGGACTGAGGATTTAGTAAATTATATAAATGACTCATCACTCTGCTGTACACCTGAAACCAGTATAATATTGTATGTCAAATGTAATTGAAAAATAAAAAGTCTCAAATAATCTGATTTAGTAGTTTTCTCATTATCAATAGTTATGACCTATATCTTTCTTAATGAAAAATAAACTGTTATCCTGTGTAAATTATGTCTTAAAAATGTAGTGCCATTCAATAACCAAATGTTACCAGTTTTACGACCAGAAATCATTCCATTAATAAATATTAATATAGAAATATTGAACATAAAATGATAGTATACTGTAGTTACCAATTTTATATTCTTTAGAAACAAAGATAATGCATATACAAAATTATTTTTAATATGAGATTGGATTTATGGTCACATATTATGTTATAAGATACATGAATACGTTTTCCAAGAAAAATATTTTCTTAAACTTCATATTATCATATTTGTTACAGCTTTATTGTGAAAAATTTCCCCTAATATATTTATATACTTAAATAATTCATTTGCATTACCTATTCAAGGGAAATAAAATTAATCGGCATTGGTTCAGGAAAATAGAGACACTTTATATGCAACTAAGTGTGTAAATGAGAAATAGGGTACTTTGTTTTCCATTTTCCCCCTCCCCAGAGGCCAGAAAATTCTCATGAAGAAGTGTAACAGGAACAATTAAGTATAAAAAAATAAAGTCAATATCTCTAAAATGAGAGGGTCTTGGGTAGTTATATTTTAGGAGATTCACTGATATTTTAAAACAAGTCTGTGACATTTTGAGCTATGTTACTGAATCAGTCCTCAGTAATTTCTAATTAACTAATTAGTAATCTGTTAGGTGGAATAACTTGATTTTGTTAAAATAAGAACATGGTATGAATTTCATTATCATTATTATTATCATCATTAAATCAATGGCATTATGTAGTTATATTTGGAATCTGTTGCCTATTTATCATATGTTAATCTGTTTAACTCTATTTTAAAAAATTAAAACTAAGCCTCATGCATCTACTACTATGTAGAACAGTGGTAATCAACCTTTTGGATTTCCTGGGCCACATTGGAAGAAGAATTGTCCTGGGACACATATAATATACACTAACACTAACAATAGCTGATGAGCTAAGAAAAAAAATTCACAAAAAATCTCATAATGTTTTAAGAATTTTTGTTGGGTCACATTCAAAGCCATCCTGGGCCACAGGATGAACATGCCTAATGTAGATTATATGAGTGTGGTGTTCTTTTGAACATTAAATTGCCAGTTATTTGCATACAAATTATCATTTGGATAAGAGTCGTGTCTTAAACAATACTAACAGCTAACATCATTTATATAATTCTAAGTATCAGGTATATTCCTAAGTGATTTTTATGTAATTATGTATTAAACATTTTATCAACCCTATAAGATAGGTATCATCATCATCATCCTGATTTCATACTTGGGAAAACTGAGGCACCAAATAGTTAAATAACTTAAGCACAGTGATTCATCTCACAAATGATAGAGCTGTGTTTTGCCTAGGCATTCTGACTCCAGAGTCTGTGATATACTCCTTCTCACTTAAGAGCTATAATATAGCTCAAATAAGCATAAGAGATAGAAACATCTGTTTTGTAGAACTCCACATCAGAAGACACATAAACGGAAACTTAAAGTGTTAAGTTAAGTTTTAGGTTTTATTCCCCTGGTGACAATTCAATTCAATCTATAGGCTTACCTCATTTAATTGCACTCTATTTTATTGTGCTTCAGATATGTGTTTTTTATAAACTGAAGGTAAGACCCTCCACCAGTAAAAATATTACAACCCACTGTATAAAGGGGGACCCCCAAAAAACTGGAATTTTTTATAAAAATTGTATATTCTTACATGTTTAAACTTTAGTCATCTTCGAAGTACTCTCTGATTGATGCAATACACCTATTGAGATGCTTTTTCCACTGCTCGAAATGGTTTTTGAACTTGTCAATTCTGATGCCTTTTAGTGCCTCTGCCCTTTTTTGTTTCACCTCTTCCACATTGCCAAAATTTTTCCCTTTGAGGACTCTTTTAAATGGAGAAACAAACAAAAATTCACTTGAGGTGAGATAGGGTGAATAGGGAGAGTGGGACACGTGGGTCATGCAGTTTTTGGTCAAAAACTGCTGAACACTCAGAGCAGTGTGGGCAGATGTGTTGTTATGGTGGAAGAACAAGTCACCTGTTTGCCACAACTCGGGGCATTTCCTCCACAAAAACATTCACTGAAGCCTAATGTAGCCTCTCACAACAATGCCAGATGGTACACTGATGCAGATGAGTTCCTAGAACACTCACCTCATGAGGGAAGCCTGTACCACAAGGGGTCCGTCCTCCAGAAGATAATTTGGGTTTTGTTGGGGGAGATACCCTCTTGTATTTCAGTACTCCCTTTATTGTGGTGGTCTGGAACCAAGCCCACAACATTCCTGTGGTATGCATGTATTACATTTTAAAGACTCCTACCACGGGTCCTTCTTAAAACACATGTACACGATAATTACATCCTACTTTATGTTCTCACTGAGCATTGTACAAATGCAATGTTGAGTGTCTCTTCATGGGAAACAGTTCTTTGAAAGCAATGTTGACCTTGGATGGCCTTAGTAACAATTGCTAATCACAAAATAGTGTTTAATATAAGGTTTGGGGCACTAGTAGGAGGTTCAAGTTTCTTTTATCTGCATGACTTAGTCTTTCCAGACAAAAGTTCTTTACTTTTCTCTCATGAATCTTTCTTATCTAGATAGTCTGTCTTGGAACCTTCTTGTCATAGTGCTGTATATTGCTATGGTTATGGGATCTTCTCTCACTTGAGAGAATACATGGTTTTTCTCCCATGGTCTCTATTTCTGTCCCTTGATGGTTAAGTAAGGTGTGTATAGAGCCCAAAGAAAGAGAATATAAAAACATGGAAAGAAGGGTTAAGGTGTAAGTCCAACTTAAAAGGGCCAACAAGACCTGACTGAACCTAGGACTAAGGCCACAGGGCAAAAGGAGTTCTTACACTTTATATGAGGTTCAATCAAACTCACAAGGCCAAACTTCTATACAGAAAATTAAAAACAGAGTCTGTTGTTTATAGACAGTGTAGTTTGGCTGGTCCACTAGATGTATTTTTCTCATGAACTGACCATCCTGTGGTAAGTAGCTAGGTATGGATTTGATTCCATCAAATGACTTTCCTTTCCCAAATAACCAAGGGTTATAAGCTTAATTTCTATGGATATACAGGCACCCCTCACTTAATGACTGAGTTTCATTCCTACAACTCGGTCACTGTTACACAAACTGGTCGACAAGCGAGGAGCTTGAAGGCAGATGTCTTGTAGTGTGTTGTGGCACCATAGGGTATGTATTTTTCAATAGATAATCACACGACACCACACTTACAAATGAAATATGTTGTCTTGCTTGATTGCAAATGCTTTGCATAGTGAATTCTGACAGATTGCGGGAATGAGACAAAGATTGAAAAAGGGGATTCCCTGCATTGGAGAACTTTTCATAAGTCCAAGCAATCATTTAGCAAGTAGGTCATTAAGTAAGGAGTGGCTGTTAAGCATGACTACTAGTGGCATCTTCTGTGATATTTATAAAGATGCCAGGGTTACAACCATGAAGATATTTGAAGAGGGAATCAAACAGGGATAGATGAAAAGAACAAAAAGTCAGAGGTAGTGAGAGGTCACCAGAAATCATAGCTGCATGCAATTTGTTTTGTGGATGTCTTCCTTCTTCATCTATGAGTTGTTTTCTTGCCCCTTCTCATAACTTTTTTGTTTATTTAAGTTGTCAGATTTCTGTCTCTGTCAGAATGGTAGCAGTGATGAAGCCTCTGTTTGTGACAGAACTACTCAGAATTATTTAAAGTATCTGCTCCAAAAAACATTTACTGAGCATCATTTATATGCTAAGTACTCTGCTAGGCATTGGAGATACAAAGAAGAGATCTATCTCGATCTCTGACTGTGGCATACCATTTTTGCCCAATTATATTGTTTATCTTTACTACTGCAGCCATCAAACATTCATTAAGCACTTTTAGGGGCAAAAGATCAGAAGAAAAAGGGGATTTCATACTAATAACTAATAACATGTACTTTTAATCTTGCTGGAGATGGAAGAAAGCTTACTAGTCACTAAAAGCACTATGTGATTGTATGGTATTCTGAGGCTTTTCAGAAGTACTCACTTCCTCCCAATTATTGCATTTCTCTCTTAGTATTACTTAATTTTTTAACTCAAACTTTAGCTTCCCTATTTCCCAGTGTCAGAATCTATTTTTTCAAATTCTTTGCTCATTCCCTAAATATAGTCCTGTTGATTTCTAAAACGTTTCTTATAACTTTTAACAATTTTCATTGACACTGTCTTCATTCAGGCTCTATGTGTTTTCTGTGGTATCTTTATAACATGTCTTTGGGCCTCCTGTTTGCCTGTGTTTTGATTTCATCTTATAAGATATATCTTCCTAAAAATTAAGATAAATTTTTCTAATTTTCACTCTCTTCAGTTTAGTGTCTTACCAATACTGATTTTCACAGAGTAATTTCAAATGCCTGAGTTGAGTTCAAGACCCTCCATGATCAGGTTGTGTCTTCTAGCATTGAACATATTGCAATATGTGACCTAAGCAAGTGATATACCCTGTGTTTCTCCACCTCATTTCCTATTTCCAAACAAATCACTGCTTTTAACACATTCTCAGGCCTTGTATGATGATCACTGGTTTTTGGTGTCTTTCTCTAATGTACCGGAATGTGAGCTTCTTGAAGAAGAGTCCATACATGGTAAGGCTTCTGTATTCTTCACAACACCCATAGTGCTTCAAAAGGTATTTGTTCGGTGATATAGAACAGAATGCAATGGAATGAAATGAAATGTCAAATCCTTTAGTAGGATTACACCTAAACTTTTCCTGTTACATGAACACATAGATCATTTTAAAGGTCAGCAGAAGAGGATATACCACAATTTTAGCAACCCAAATTTTTGAGATTAAGTAAGCTTCAAGGAAAGGATAGGTGACTAAGCTTCTTTGAGGTCATTTAATTTGTATTAATCAGTACTTAGCATAGATCATCCACTGAAGTCAGTATATAGTGCACACGTCACATTTATATCTTCAAATTCTATTAACCTGTATGGTATGGACTTTGTAGATGCTGTTACTAAGCCAATGGCACTGCTAGAAAAAGTCTAAATTTCTGAAAAGAATTGGAAACTTAATTAGTAAACCAAGCTTTTAACTTCACCTCAGTCAGACTGTGCTCTAAGATAAAATATTTCTCAAATGTTTTCTTTTCTGATTAAAATACTCTCCAAAGTAGCAAATTTCTTCCCCATTGAGTGTTCAAGCCCACAATAGGTTTTTGCTCAATAATATTGTCACTCCTTCATGGGAAATCCTTTCATTTCTTATCAACATCACTAATGAAGTCTGTCTCTTAAGACAGAAATAACCAACAAATTCTTTCTAAGGGATTATTTCACAAGGGAAACAAAAGGTTCAATATGTTCACCCCCAGAGAATCATTTTGGAGTGACTCATATGTAAAGTAAAGCATTAAATTCTCTGCCCAAAGCAATAGCTATGAAGAATGAATGGTCTCTTCCAAATTCGTTGGTAAATTAAACTTATCCCAGTTATCCAGTTATCAGTTTGGCTAGATTTAATAGTAGCTACCAATATAGAATCAATTGCTTTACCTTGCCTAATTGGCAAATTCAGTAAAAGTGATTTATCTCCATGATATTTCACAGAGGTTCAATTTCTAGCCTGTCTCATAATAAAATGCTGTTAAAATGAAGATAGCAAAGGATCTTGTCACAGAACATTGAGAAGCATATCTATAATATTCACGGTGTACTTGCAAGATTTGCAAACATTTTTATTTTGCCCTACAATTGAGAAAGCATGCATGCATGTAAGCCCTCTGACCTGAGCAGAATTTAAATTCATTTCCATCAACAAAACCTGTATCTGTTCTTTAACATTTTCATCTGTAATCATCTCTGAAGAAAAAAAAAATGAGGATGACTTCGGGATTTACTAACTGTATAAAGCTAGAAAACCTAAATGTTATATTAGGTGAGAAGTGTGGTCATGCAGCAGAGTAGGGTCGCTTTTTTTTGACAACTCTGAGGTTAGTAATATATTTTGCTTTCAGAAGAAGTTGTTTTCTGTTTACATTCATTTATAACTCTTGGTAATAAAAGTTGCAAAGTGAATCAATGACTATTTAAATAAGGCTTTAGAATGAACTCAGTAACCTAAAGAAAGAACATTGAGCTTCTGTTTTATGAAGACTAACAAAAAAATTCACTCCTTATAGTGCATACTTTTAAGAAAATATACATATTTCACACTTAAGTAAATTGTACCCCTTTATAAACTGTTTGATACTGTTAAATCATTTTCTTCTCACCATAATTAATTCAAGTAACAAAAAGTACTTTCACTTGTCAGGGTTTCTCTTGGCTATGTGTTTTTCCCTTTTCTTAATTTTATAAAAAATAATCTATCCTGCAGTGGGTTTAAATAGTTAAAAGTGAAAGTTGGCCTCACTCTCTGAGCCAGCAAACCAATTTGTTCTGTTTTTCTTTATGAACTTACATGACTAAGCCCCGGATATAAAAGATTACATAATCAACTTGCATATCACCCTGTTGCTTTCTTTTTGTTTCAAATTATTCTCTTCAAAACAATTTCATCCTCATAAGAAATGGCACATTTTCAAGTAACAGACAATATATTCAAATTTTATGACAATCTTAGTCCAATATTTCCCATTCCATTCCCTCTATGTCTTCCAGAGGAAAATAGAAATCACTTCAGGTAACTGTCAGATTGCAGATCTTGAGTGGCCTCTCTAACCTTAATAAATAGTCTGTTGGGAGTGAAAAGCTGAGATCGTTTCTCGTAGTTGCTCCAAGTCACTCACACATATGACTACAATACTATTCTTCTGCCATGTCTCTTTTGAAGTCCTTCATCCTGGCTTCCCCCTTAGACTCCAGGTAGCCAGTGGCAACATCTCTCTCTGATGTTCAATGTTATTGGCCTTAGTCTTACCCTTTCCTGAAATGCCTTACAGTTCAAAACTAATAGAAACATTTAAACTATGACTGAAAGGAAAACTAGAAACCAACTGGCTCACATGTTTATTGCCAAAGAGAAGATAAGGAGATCCTGAAAAATTAAGTTATTTCTGAAAATCAGACATTTACTTAGTGGTAAATCTCAGATAATACACTGGCTTCTAGGGCAGGAAGGTTGGCATAGCTTGGATTCCTCCCCAAACAGATCCTGAGTCATGGATTTAGATACAAAAAGGTTCTTTGGAAAGTGATTTCATGGGGCATTGTGAGAGGGGAGGGACATAAGACAGGTTGTCCCATGGATGTCTGGGGCCCAGGCTTGCTGGGAAACCTCTGAAACACTGTGGGAGTTGAGAGAGAACTTGGCAAGAATTCCGGGGTGTTTAATCCACTATCTCCCATCCCTCATTGTTAATGGCTTCTCTGGCAACATGAACTCTACTTCCTGTCCACCCTTGAATGATCTGAGACTCTCCCACAGTCACCAAATGCCCTCAGACAGAAAGAAGCCACTGGTGTATACAGAAACTATCTGCATGCAACTGCCAGTGCAGGTCAAGAATAGGGCAGGCACAGAGTCTACCAGAGGAATGCATGATCCTCTCAGGAACAATTGTCCAGTTCAAGATTTAGCAATGGATCAAACTTATTTATCAAATGTTCAATTAAAATCTATGTGACAAGTTAACCTCTCTTAGTCAAAAATCTTTAAATGGAAATTAAAATACAGTTGGTATTGCTTTGTTTTATTTTTCCTGGTAGAGTAGTGGATGGGGATGACCATAGCTATAGCTCTCTTAAAACGTCTTAATCTTAAACTTCTGTGGCCACATGACAGTTCTGGAGGCAGTAATAGGAATGGCTAGACTCATTTGTCATTGAAACCTAAAGCTCATTAAATACAAAAAGAATTCAGGACTTCAAAGAACTTGGGACTAAAAAAACCTATTATATCTACACAGAACTGTGACGCTCTAATAAAATGTTATGAGAGAATGAACTTGGGTAAGATGCAGATTTAGAAGTATGAGTTGAAAGAACAGGTATTTCCTTTGAAAGCCATAAGTCTGAGCAACACAGATCCTGAATAGAGTTGCCAGATAAAATCCAGGATTCCCAATAAACTCTGAATTTCATATAAATTATTAATAATATGGGATATGCTTATACTATAAAAATACTTGTTTATCTGAATTTCATATTTAACTACATTTCTTATATTTTTAATCACTAAACCAGGTAACCCTAATCCTAGGCTAATCTTGAAGGTTCTTGTGTGTGTGTTTCTGTTTTTGTGTATAAGTATCAGTGTGAGTATGTGTGTGTGTGTGTGTGTGTGTGTGTGTGTGTGTGTGTGTCCTGATGGTCTAGGCAAGGCCCAGAGCTAGTTTTATTACAGTTTTTAGAATGAAGCACCCTGAAAATTCCAGATCAGATATATTCTTGTAGAAATTCTAATCACAGAAACAATAAGTTCTTTCTGGCAACCAGTGAACATAATTGTAAATGTACAAACAAACTAAAGAAAGATCAGATGGAAATATTAAAATTAATAAATGCTTTGCTTTATAGGGAAGCAATATTACAGATGTTCATTTTCCATCAAGCTTGCCCTCCTCCAAGACATTATGGATTGTACGAAAAAATATTTTCTAAAAGTCAAGAATGGAGTTACCATATGACTTGGCAATCTGGGTATCTACCCCCAAAATTTGAAAACCTTAGTCTGCAAAGATTTATGTACCCCAACGTTCATCGCAGCACTGTTCACTGTGGCCAACACAAGGAAACAACCAAAGTACCCTGCGACAGATGACTGGATAAAGAAGCTGTGGTGCATATACACAATGGAATACTACTCAGCTATAAGAAAAGATGAAATATTGCCATTTGCAACAAAATGGATGGACCCTGAGATCACCATGCTAAGTGAAAGAAGCCGGACACAAAAAAACGAACCAAGTGACCTCAATTCATATGTGGAATACAAAACTGAAAGCAATGAAGAAACAAAAACTCATGGACACAGTCAATAGTTTAGGTTACCTGAGGGGAAGGGGGGAAGGGGAGTCAAATATATGGTGATGGAAAGAGAACTGACTCCAGGTGGTGAACACATAATGCAACACATAGATGATGCACTGTAGAATTGTACACCTGGAACCTATATAATTTTTGCTAACCAATGTAAGCCCAATAAATTTAACAATAAAAAAATCATGTCTTTTTATTTAAATTTACATTGCAGGTAATCCCTGTAGAGACTCTCTTCCAGGAAATCAAAACATTAATAAATCACATACTGACATTGTGCTTTTCCAGGAATATGTTTGACTTTTCTTCTTAGATATGAAAAGCCCAGTTATATTGTATATCAAAAAACAAACATTTCAAAACCCATTAGGCAAAAGTGATTTCAAAACTCTTCTTGATTGAAGCTTTAATTCTTTACTACCTGTAAACTATGATGTGTGTATGTACGTGTGTATATGATATGCATATATACAGAGTTAGTTTTCCAATAGAAAGCAAATAGCATAACATATACTAACCTTATGTTGTTGTACTTGGCGTTTTAAGTCCTCAAAATCAGGTCCAAGAGGCTCTTTCTCCATTTTCTTTGTTCTCTCTTCTGTTTTTGTTAGCCAATCATTTAAATCTTTCAGTTGCTGATTCTGGAGATCCATCAAAACTTTATGTAAACTGAAAATTTGAAAGATGTCTATTATTATCTCTATCAAAGCAACTGTACTTACTATTATTAAATCTATAACTAGTTAAAAATGTTGACATGTATAATTTATGGCATGTTCACACTGTTTGGCATCTGTTAGACATTAAGAAGGAAGGTAAGTAGAGCCCATCATCAACTTACTGATGTTATTCTTTCTCGGACTTATTAGAGTCCAGACATCCCAATTTTTAAAAAGTTCCCCATAGCTAACTAAATGTAAGCATGCCATTAATAAGTCAAGTGCATGTCATTTCTGGTAATTGAATCAGTAGTTTATCATGGCAATTGTTTGTTTATATTCCTTTTGTTTTAATATATGTAGAAATTAAAGATGGCCACAAATTCTGTCACTCTTCCCATCAAGAGATGGAGTCTATTTCCCATTCTCATAAATATTAACTGGCCTTGCAATCTAATTTGACCAATAGAACATGGCAGCCAATTGCAAATATAAGCTGTAAGAGAGCAGGCAGCATTTGTACTCTCTTGGAACCCAGATGTCATACTACAAGGAAGGCCAGGCTGGAACACTGAATGATTAGAGACCACGTTGAGAGTGACTCTGGAGAATGATCACTATCTCAGAAGTTGAGTTTCCTGCTGAGTACAGCCCAATGCCTCCAGCCATATCACAATCGCAGAACAACAACCTAGAGCAGAAGTGCCTAACTTTTTTCCACCTGTGTACCCCTTTTGAACTCATTTCTATAAAATGCACTCTTGTTTTTAGAACCACTGGTTTTAAACACTGACACTCTTATTAAGTGCCTATCTTAATGTAAACTAGTAGAAATGAGATAATAAGTTAGGAAAGAAAAATTGCTACACTAAAAGTACAAACTACATATTTAATTTTACAATATTTGTAACAGTTAAATATTGATAATGATGATCAAGTATTTGAATGTTAAATAGAAAAACTACTTGAACAGAATCATGATTAAAGACAACACACTTACTATTACTCAGTCAATATCTAAACTGATAAACAGTCTGGCTACAGATGTATTTATATGTTTAGGGAAGTTATAGAAACATTGCAAATAGATTGTTCTGAAACTGTGTGTAATGACTGGTAGAAGAGTGGTTTGAGGAAAGTTCATAGCCACGCCCTCACCAATCATCATTCGCTAATAGGATCTAATTTTGAAGTGTCTCCATGAACGGTGTTTCAAACATAACATTTATTGTTCCATAACTAATATTTTGCTTTTTTTTTACTTTACTTGCTTTTTCACTGTTATTTTTTACATACCCCTGATCAGCTCAGCACATACCCCTGGGGGTACATGTACTGCCACTTGGGAACCAGTGATCTAGATGAATCCTACCTGTATTCCTGATCTATAGAGTCATGATGTAATTACAAATTATGCATTCAGCAGCCAAGTTTCGAAATCATTTGGTATGCATAAATAAAGAGAAAGAATGTTTTTTAAAAGATGTACACAATAGTGGACTAAGTAATGGATTTAAAATCTAAAGCAAGTTACACAGCCCATAGGCTGGCCACATGCAACCCAGGACAGCTTTCAATGCAGCACACCACAAATTCATAAATTTTCTTAAAACATTATGAGACATTTTTGTGACTTCTTTTTTTAGCTCATCAGCTTTCATTAGTATTAGTGCATTTTTTGTGTGACCCAAGACAATTCTTCTTCCAATGTGGCCCATGGAAGCCAAAAAGATTGGATACCCCTGGTCTAAAAGCTTGGATTCACAACCTGGCTATATACCCCATAACCAAGTTCTTAAATCTTCTCAGTTAGAACTCAAGCATCAGGGGCATGAGATAATGTCTTGTCCAGCAATCACACAACTTCATGGTGAGGATGAACATTAAAATTGAGGGTTTTTTTAAATCCATTAATTCAACAAAAACTTAGACTCAAATGAGAAGTATCAGTAGGTATTTTAAGATAAATATTGTTTATGAAGGTACATTTAGAGCATTTTGGGAAACCAAAATATAGTGGGCACTGATCTTACAATACAGATAAGGAGCACATCTGAATTAGGAATTTACTATTTTGACTTATAAAATATTTATCTGAAATTTCCATTAGTCAGCACATTTAAACACACAAAATACACATAAAACTGAGTATTTAAAATACTTAGATTGGGGGTTCCCTGGTGGTGTAGTGACTAGGCTTCATCACTCTCATTGCCACGGTCTGGGTTCAATCCCCACTCAGGGAAGAAACCAAAATAAATAATAAATAAATAAAATATTTAGATTACACCATGTATTGACCTTTAACATTTCAGAGTCACATGTCCCCTGAGGCACATTGCAATCCGAAGTCTATAGGAATGAGCTTTCATTTATCAAACAGGAAATGTAGACATCTTCTTTTTATGACAAGCAATGTAGATATAGTATCTATTTCAGTGGAAGCAAAAACTGAAAGTTGCTAGTATAAGCCTCTTAGACAATGAGTACTACCTCAGCATTATAAAATATATAAATTTTTCACTTTATTGTTTTTCTATCCCATGAGAATTGACCTGATAATAAGATTTCAGGAGAACTGGTTGCAGTATCATTCCTTATATTTGTTGTTTTTCCTACCTGGTTTGTCATTTCATTAAGCTAAAAGTTTTATATTACAAAAACTGAAGGAAAAAAAATCATGTTATTATTTACACTTGAAGAAATATTTCAAGTCTAACACCTATTTGTTAGTTAATAAGAAATTTCAATTTTTAAATATTACTTTTTTTACTTTTGTATCAATATTCCATTTAGCAAATACTCACTGAGTTCCATATCTACAAGAGCTGTCCGGAAAGTATTCATCCAAGTTATATGAAAAACAGAAGCATTTATGGCTGGATTTTTTTCCAGACAGTCCTCATATACTAGAAATTATTAGTTAGGAATGAACAAGAGAAAATACTTATCCTCATTTAAAAGTAGTTTAGAAACTTTTAGAGAAATAGCTATATCAACAATCAGAATTACTATTTTAAAAATTCCTTATAATTAGATTTGTGTACATTTCAAAGAGCACATAGAAAGAGGTTTCAATTTGACCTGAGGTCATTGGGAATGCTGCCATTGTAGAACACATAGCCTGAGAATTGAGACTTGGAAAACTGATTCATATATACTTATTAAATGTACAGTTATTGACTACTCAGATATTATGGATGGAAAGATGAGAAAGAGCCACATAGCCCCTTACTGTCACAAAGCTTACATTCTGGGAATGTCAGACAGAGACAGCACATGTCTCACTGGGTCACTAATTATAATTGTGATCATGCTCTGAGAGTAACTGAATTGAGTCTGAGGTAAGGAAAGGCTTTTATGAAGAACTGATATCTGAAGAACTCTAAAGCTTGATGTAAGAGGAAGTAGAGAAGAGGAAGGAATAAACATTTTCTATACAGAAGGAATAACCTGTGCAAAGGTCCTGACACATCATAGCATAAAGTGTGGTAGAGTTGAGAAATGTCAAACCCTACACTAATACCTGGGTCCTGGGAGATTTCTTGTGCTCTGCCTGAAAATCTGAAGTCTAAACCTCAAGCAATCATTTATGTATAATTATGATTTCATTTTATGAACCTGAGCTCAGAGACTAACCAATAAGAATGAATGTACCCACAAATGCTTTGTCAGGTATTGCATCTTTTATAAGAAAGAACGTAGGGATGTCCAGTTGGAGGATCTTAGAGGAGTGGCCAGTATGGCTGGGTGGCAATCTGTATATGGGATCACTCTGTGTGCAACCTCTATGGCTTAATATTTTTTTTTTCATTTTTATTGTTAGACTTATTGGGGTGACATCTGTTAGCAAGGATTACATAGGTTTCAGGCATACAATTCCACAGTGCATTATGGCTTAATATTTTAATGATTGGCACAGTCACATCAATGTCTATGAGCCAAATAGATCCCTGCTTTTCCTCTCTAGACCAGTAATTCTCAAAGGGTGCTCCCCGAAACAGTAGCCTTATTCTCTTGGAAAATGTTAGAAATGCAAATTCTTGGTCCCTGTTACAGATTTACTGAATCAAAAATTCTGAGGGTGGGGCCTAGGAATCTGTTTTAACAAGACTTCTATGTGATTTTGATGGACAGTCAAGTTGGAGAGTCACTGCTCTAGATAATCTGTATCCACAACTCATCCAAACTGTTGAGATCAATATATTATTAATGTTGACATTAATAGAAGGGCAAGTACCAACACCTAGGAGTTATTAGAAGTTATTCTGACATGAGACCATTATGTTTTTACCCTGACTTCACCTCTACTTACAGACAGAAGTGTGAGCATCAGTTCCCTAAGAATGGGCTCTGATTTGAGGCCTCCAAAGTCAGGAATTTCACATTTGAAGCTTGAACTGAACCTCAGAATAAGTTTGAAAATAGAAAGATTCAAGTGTGATAGTGTGGTGACACCAATCAGCATGAAATACACAAGGGCTGTCCGGAAAGTATCCAGCCATGAAATATGAAAAATAGAGGCATTTATAGCTGTATTTTTTCCAGATAGCCCTCCTATATCATGCATGCCTCTGTAGAAAGGGTTCTGAGAAGATATGCTTTAAATATGTCAAATTTCTTTTCATTACCATAAGTCTTGACTAGATATTGGTAAATAGTAGCCTATATGCCTGAATTGGTCTCATATTAATTGTAAATAAATTGCAGTTGTTGCCAATAGTTAAAAAGCATGAGACACCACCTGTAATTTAGTCCTGGCTCCTCTTGAGAATATCTAAGGATTTAGCAACACTAAAATTGCCTCCCTAAATGGCAACTGTCTATAAAGTTCAATATCAATTATATTTCACAGATCAAGCCTGAGCGCTCCAATTTGCCACAGTCCCCATCACTCCTTATCCTTTTATATACTCAAGTACACCTTACTCATCTATGCTCTCTCTTTAGCTCCTATAATGCGCATTTGGATTTGCTGCCCTGTGATTTTAGTCATGAGTTCTGCAATGTAATATTCACACAAAACACCTCAGCATCTGATTTAAACTCAGGGGGCTGGGTCTAAAAATTTTCATCCCCAACAAGCCTCCCGGTGAAGCCAATGTTCCTGGATCCTGGATGACACTTTGAATAACAAGAATCTTGGTGAGAATAATGGACAGCACAGTTCTAGACCAAGAGAAATTAGACTGACAATAGCAACAAATCTTACTTGGAAGTCCTTATACATACCATTTCATTATATCATGCAATATTTATAAGAAATGATACACTTCAGATAGCATAGGAAGTTGGGCCTGGGGCCAAAAGAATACCAGATGGCCAGGAGGAAGGCTGGATAAGCTGACCACAAGAATGCCACTACCTCACTACTCCCTATACAAAAATGCAGAAGTAGCTGATTATTATCTCCCTTCTAAACATTTTCTTTAACACACAAGGAAACCACTGTCCCACATATGCAGTTGATCATGTTCTAACACCCTTTGACTTCTACCTCTGGGGGACCTTAAAGGATGTGGTGCACCATAGAAAGCTGGCTACATCAGCAGTACTTTGGGGAGAAATTGAAACAGCATGTGCAGCGATACAAGTGGACACTTCGGTCAACGATGCTCAAGTAGTAGTTTGCCGTAATCAGAAGCGTCTGAATGCTGATGTAACCACTCTGAGCACCTTGTAATTACAGAAGTCAAATGTGACTTGTAGTCATCTTTTGTTACTGGTATATGTTGAGTAGTAAAATTTTAATACAGTTTTTTCCTTTCTTAAAATGTGTATAGATTTTCTTGGCACCCACTGTAATAGTATTATGAAAATTTCTAGATTAGAATAACCAATGATATTCAATTAACATAGACATGCTATACATGAACAATATAATTCCATGATTTAAGTTGTCAATAAACCTATATGTTTGATTTAAGAGAGGACTACCAGTATGAATTAAAGAAACTGAATTTTTAACAAATTTTTTATTTTTCAAGTACATTGCATTTAGTAACTAAAATCACAATGATGAAAATAAAATTTATTTATTCAAATGGTTGGCTTGAAAATCTTAGAAAAATGGTGTTAATGAATAGATAATATAGTTTTGATTTTAGCTCATGAATTGCGACTAGATTCTCCCAGGATGCTCACATATGTTTACATATGTAGTTATTTTAATTCTCTTCGATGGTTTTTTTATTTCATTTACTGTATTAAGAAAGCAATTAATAAAGATGATATTTCAGTCTGGTTTTATTCAAATTATCACAGAAAGGTGAATTAGAGAAATTTTTCTCCAGCCAAGTGATTCCAATGAACATTCAGGGTTGAAAATGATGGTGCTGGTTTTTAAAACTGAGGCATCATTTTTACTTTGGCCTTTCAGGGCATACAAGTGGCAAATGTTTAGGTAGCTGAGCCCAGGAAGCATGGTCATGTCAGGATTAAGATGAACTAGAGGAATGGAGGTAACATGAAGACAGATTTATCGCACATAAAATTGATTTTACCCAACTATTTATAAACCAATTATATTATATAAGTTGTAAATTAACTATTAAATAGCATTTTGTACAATCTGTGACTTTTAAATGTAATTTTATTTATTAATTACCAATTATATTTATCATGTGCCCAACATTTACATATATTAGTTTCCAATGGAGAATGAAATGAGGCAAAGGTCTAACAGAATCTTACTCCCCCCCCCTAAAAAATGTGTGCATCCTCTTCTCTATACCACCACTATTTCTACTAATTGATACACTGACATCTTGGGGTAGAGGAGAAACCAAGAAGAACAAAAAACATCCAGGTCATGTACATTTTTCAAAAGTTCCAACTAATTCTGATCATTACCATTACATTACACCTTGCAACCTGCTCTTGCATGCCACAGTTTTCAGCCTAAAACTTCACAACGAATACTCTAGAAAGAAATCACCTGAAAAGTTCCCCTTCCAACAACTAGAAATAAAGGACAATTTTCAACCCTTTTTTGAAACTAAATGTGTATTAATATTTATTTGCCCACTGAATGGAATGTGAGAAATATTACTGTGTTTAGAAAAGATTCTGTGAAACAAATATATACCACTGTTTTCAAAATCCTGATCTATTTCATTCCTCCATCCATATAGCTCAACCAACAGTTTAATTATTGACATTCTTCAACTATCCAGAGCAAGATTAAAGTTCAAAATACAAACAAATTCATTTGCATTTTGAAAGCATTAATTTAAAAACAGTAACAGTAACATAATAAAGAAGCTGCATGGCTAGATGCAAAAGATTCTTGTGGCAAATACATTATGATAACCCTCAATTCAATCTTCCTGATTAAATACTTACAAAGTAGATGAAGAAGCTCACAGAGATCATCATAAACCAAGGAGGACTATTAAATACAATGATTAGAAGACTGTTTAAATTACCTCTAGTAAAAATAGGTAATGTTGACACTTCGAGATCATATTCATTTATATGGCAATAGAAACCCACTCTCAGATTCAATAATTATGTCGCTATATAACATCTGGCACAGGGCCTGGCATATACTAGAAACAGATAAATATTTCTTGAATGGATAAGTGATATCACTTAATAATCAATCAAACGTAAGAAGACGTTACAAAAATGCAAACACTGCCCCAGAAATATCAGAATTAAGAAAAATGTCAACTTCCATTAAATATGCTCCTGTAGACCCAGTCTCTTCATTTAATTTGAATAATTTTTTTTAGTCATACATCAGAATGTCATCATTTTACCCCTTGTAAGCTTGTGGCTAGCCCCTCTTGCTTCAGGACCTTTCCATTTGCTTTCTTTTGCTATAGCCATATGAATGGCTTGTTCTGTCCCTTCATTTAGGGCTCTCCTTAAATATTGCCTTATCAGACAGACTTTCCCTAACTGACCACATACAGGGTATACACAATGACATACATGATTCACACTCACAATGAATTATCTGACTTTTTTCTTTTCCATCATTTAATACCATCTGATATGATACACATATTTTTTATTTGTCTGTCTCCCTACACAAAGACTGCAAGTTCAATTAACAGAGGGAGTTAGTCTGTTCGCTGGTATTTTCTCAGGATCTGAAACAGTGTTGAGAATATAGTAGGTAAAATTATTAATTTGATGGATGAATAAATGGTTAAACTTAATTTTCTAATTATCATTATTTATCTTTGTGAAAAGGTGTTAAACAAAATGCTGCTTTCTTCTCTCAGTTCTATGAATTCCAAAGATTTGACTTCTCTGTTTATAATTTAAACTATAAGAATCCCCCATACTTTATATTATTGGAACAAGGAGTGTTCACATAGTATTACCTGGACATTTAGAGAAAAAGAAAAAACTTTCATGGCTAACTGTATCCATTTAAAACTGGGCAAATTACTGTATGGTAATAACTGTTGCTTAGTAGGTCAATAATTATTTGTCAATACTCTCATATTGTCTGTATTATATAATCTTGCATGAGAATCTTGCTATTCCATTAAACAACCATGGGAGATGATACCAACATTTGAGGACTGAATGAAACATCACCAGCACCCCTTTCAGAACTTCTAAGAAAGCACTTAAAAGGATTGACCCACTTCAGCTGACAGAAAAATAGCAAATAGAAGATATTAAAAGTAATGGTCTATAGAGAAGGAATATAGATTTACATTTTTTAATAACTGTTTCAACTAGATCAGTGCTTCTCAAATTTTAATGTGCTAAGAATTAGGCTGGATCTTGTTAAATTGCAGATTCTGATTTTGGAGATCAGGGCGAATAATGAAATTAAGCATTTTTAACAAGTGCTCAGGTAATGTTAGTGCTCATCCTTGAATCACTGTGATCTATAGGAAATACTAATTTTAACATTATTGGAAGATTTTTAAAATGATCAAACAAAACGGTAATATAAAATCACAAGTAAGAGTTTGAGATTATACATCATTAAAATGTTCATTGCAACAAATTCATTTGACAGACTATAACTCCTAACAAAATTAAATCATTTGTTCATTCATTCATTCATATATTCACATACGCAATATATGTTAGTCACTTCAATTGAGAGAAAAATCCACCCATTTGTTCAGTACCTCTTTTGCTCTGTTCATTCTCATATATGTTTTCTCATTTCAAGATTGGAACAGACATTAAAAAAAGTTGAGCCAGATTTATTAGACATATTTTTCTTTCCGTAAGTGTTGACAGTTGATACACAATTATTTCCCATTTTATGGCTTATATTTTCACCCAGATGCTATTCATATCTCTCCTCCTGATGACAGAAACCAGAACATAACTTCAGTTGCCCTCCTTACTGACTTACTTTCATTTTTCCCCCTTACCACAACAAAAGTTTTCCCCCTGCATCTGCTAACCACAATTATCTCAGAAGTTGATGGAACTTGCTGTGCTTATCTTTATGAGTCCTTGTAGAAATGTCAGTAAATCTCTTTCGCTCTCTGCAGGTTGCATTTTTCAATCAAATTAATTAGTTTATTCATAGAGAAGAAAATCTTCTGTTGTCCCCATGCCAGTTGTCTTCTTGTATTTCCACAGTTGGACAATTTGTCTTTTTCTTCTCTCCCCCTTGCCTCCCACTACCCAAAGGGTATTTTGCAGCATAAAATAAAACAAAACAGAAATTATGTTGCCTGTTCTTAAGGTTTTGAACTCGAGCAATGTCAGCAGACGTGGTCTTGTTCTAATTATTTTAATTAGGTAATCAAGGGCACTTAGTTCTTTCATTTCAATCTCATAAACATTGTTAAAGATTTATAATTGACCAACAGTGGCATGATTGGGTGAAAGTACTTAGTGGTTAGAGATATCTTAACAAACTTCTTGATTATATTAGTTTCCACTTCATCATCAATTCATGTCCATGGAGATGCCACAATTGGAGGGCAAAGAAATTAATAAGGTAAGAATCAAATGAGAATAGAGTGAAATGGAGGAAGAAGTGAGGAGAGAGAAGCATGTTTATTTTTACATTCCTTTAGAAGCATATTTTAAATGTTTCAATTGAAACATTATAACAGCAGATATAATTTTAGTCACCCCAGACATGTTCCCTTACCCCCAAAGAAAATATCCACAAATACATCCTTTGCAAAAAATAAAAGGAGTGAGGCAATTAGAACAGGCTGGGGGAAAAAGAGTGAAAAATATAGATGAGACAAAGTTATACAGCACGGTTAAAATAATTAACCCATGGCTAGTCATCTTATCATAATCATGATCATAGTTTACATTTTGTAATAATGTAATAATGTTGCTTTGACAAACTACTTTTTCATACCCTACCTCAGCCAATGTCTTTTAGAGGTTTGCCAGACACACAGAGCTGCTATAGTTTTATAAATCAGAACCTGATAATCATAGAGGGAGTGCGTTATCCTAGTTCTCATGAATAGATGTTTGAGAAAAGGTAACTTTATCTGTTAGGCAAATTAGAGTAGATTTAGCATAAGATAAAAGGGATAGCACTTTGTTACCTCTTTATTTTTAAAAGTTCTTGTTTCATTTGATAAATTTTAATGGTTTGTGGGGTAAAGAGTAATTCATAGATGCAAACTATGTAAAAGTAGTATCTGCATGTATGAGGCAAAGATGTCTATTTCTAAAGCAGAAGCATCTCAACTGTTAAAAAGGCAAAAAAAAGGCAGTTAACATGATGGAATAAGTAAATAGTGTGCTTACTTCCTCTCTTGACTACATCAAAGTTACAACTAAACTACAGAACAATAATCATTGAGAATCACCTGAAATCTAACTGAAACAAAGTTCTACACCTGAAGATGCACAGGAGAAGCTACCTCAAGACTGGGAGGAGGGGCAGAGACACAGAATGGGCTTGTCCCACACCTGCATGTGACCATTAAAAATCAGGAGGAATATCTCAGCTGTGGAGGTTCCCCCAGAAGAATGAAGGGTCCCAGCCCCATACCACGTTTGCCAGCCCAGGGCTCTAGTGCCAGGGAGAGAATTTTCCATAATTTCTAGCTGTGAAAACCAGCAGAGATTGTGACTGTGTGAGACAGAAAGCAGCTGCAGTCCCTCGTGCTCCTCTTAAAAGGCCAACACATGGACTTACTCACTGGCAGACTCACTTTGAGCTCTAGTGCTGGTGCAGAAGTATGAAAGGTACCAGGGACGTATGGGTAGGAACTGAATTGTGTGGCTTCAGGGCAAGTGATGGAGGAGCCCCATTCTCCCAGACTAAGAAGATGGCAGAAATCATTATTTCTTTGTTGGGCCCTCCCACCTCTGAACATGAAGATGCAGGCAGCCACCATATCCGAGTCTCCAACAACCTGGCTAACACCATTCATCAGCCCCACCATAGTGATTCTAAGGCTTGACACCTCCCCACCCAAATTTTGGGCACACCCAAGCTGCTTACAGGGTCTATTGCACACAAA
The DNA here is from genome assembly GCA_004026885.1 of Lyroderma lyra. NCBI lineage: Eukaryota > Metazoa > Chordata > Mammalia > Chiroptera > Megadermatidae > Lyroderma > Lyroderma lyra. The sequence continues at coordinate 23,857 of PVJL010008463.1, forward strand.
CTGCCTGTCTCAGCTCATGCAGTGGATTCTCTTACAATATCTCAAAAGTTCACAAAACCCAAACAAGCAGAATCTGACTTTGGTGTGTCCTGTACCTCTGGCTGAGCAGTCCTAAGCCTGGTACTAGTGGCAGCTGGCGTTGGTTCATGGCTTGGCCTCTCAAGGCACCTCCAAGCCCAGCACAGGCGATGGCCATCTGTGGATTGCTTTGTCGCTCATGTCAGGTGGCCCCAAGCAGGGCATAGGCTGCAGTTGAACTTGGCCTGCAGCAGGTTCCCTCCCAGAAGACCCCAGGGCTGCGACACCTGGTAGCCACCTTCAGATCAAGCCAGAGCATCACCTGGCTACCACCAAGGATGACACACCCAAAGGGCAGACTGGGCAGGAACCAGATCCCTGGTAAAACCTATCCTGCTTCATAGAGTCAACTCCTGCACCACAATACCTCCAAAGTAGTCATAGTCAGTACTTACAACCAACCAGCCCAAGAGTTAATCCCTTACATTGACATGCAAAAAGCAACCAAGGTTAACTTCAACAGGACTGCACACACACAAAGGACCTACCTGGAACATCCAACTTGGGTGACCAGGAAGATTGTGCCACTGGGCCCCACAGGACACCTACTACTACATAAGGCCATTTAAATAAGACCAAAAGAAGTAGCAGCTCTACCTAATACATAAAAACAAACATAGGAAGGCAGCCCAAAGTGGGTGACAAAGAAACATGTCCCAAATAAAAGAACAGAACAAAGCTTCAGAAAAAGAACAAAACAAAATGGAGACAAGCAATCTACCAAATGCAGGGTTCAAAACCCCGAGTATAACGATGCTCAGTGATCTCAGGAAAACCTTCAAGAAAGTGATAGAAAACACAAAAATGGAAATAGAAAACACAACAAAAAGCAAAAAACCCAGAAGTGAGAAATATAATAACTGAGATAAAGACTACATTAGAGAGAATCAATAGATGAGATGAAACAGAGGACTGAATTAGTTATCTAGGAAAAAAAAAGAATCCAAAAGTATTAGGATAGTTTAAGGGGTCTCTGGGACAACATGAAGTGTACCAACATTCACATCATAGGAGTACTAGAAGGAGAAAAGAGAATAAGGAAATGAAAACCAACTTGAAGAAATAATGATGGAAAACATCCCTAACCTGGCAAACAAATAGATATATAAGCTCAGGAAGCAGAGAGTACCAAACAAGATGAAGCCAAAGAAGCCCACACTAAGACAAATCATAATTAAAATACCAAAGGTTAAAGACAAAGAAAGAATCTTAAAAGCAGTAAGAGAAAAACCTTTGTTACCCATATGACTATTAGCTGATTCCTCACAGAAACTTTGCAAGCCAGAGGGACTGGCAGAAAATATTCAAAGTGATGAAAAGCAAGGACCTACAACCAAGATTACTCTACCCAGAAAAGCTATCATTTAGAATTGAAGGACAAATAAAGAGCTTCCCAGACAAGAAAAAACTAAAGGAGTTCATCACATCCAAATCAGTATTACAAAGAATCTAAGAGGGACTTCTTTAAGACAAAAAGGAAAAAAAAATAATAATAAAATGGCAACAACTACATATCTATTAACAGTTACTTTAAATATAAATGAATTAAATGTTCCAATTAAAAGACAGGGTGGCTGAATGAATAAGGAAACACAACCCTTACATATCCTGCCTACAAGAGACTCATTTCAGATCACAAGACACACAGACTGAAAGTAAAGGGATGGGAGAAAGGTATTTCATTAAAATGGAAATGAAAAAGAAAAAGCTGTGGTAGCATTATGTATATCAGACAAAATAGACTTTAAAAGAAAGACTATAACAAGGACCCTGCAATCCCACTTCTGGGTATTTCTCTGAAGAAATGCAAAACACTGCTTTCAGGGGGATGAATGCATCCACACTCACATATTCATTGCAGCATTGTTTACAATGGCCAAGATGTAGAGGCAACCTGGGTAACCACTGATGGATGAATGGATAAAGAGTAGGTGACATATAGGTATGGATATACATATACATATAAATAGATAGATCTATATCTATATCTATATCAATATATACACATATACATATACATACATACACACACACACACAGACACACGTACATACATACATACAATGGAATATTGCTGATCCATGGAAGGGAATGGGTTCTTGCTATTTCTGGAGGCATGGATGGACCTGGAAAGTACTGTGCTGAGTGGATGGACTATGTCAGAAAGATAAACACAGATGAAATGTGATTTCACTTATATGTGGAATCTAAAGAACAAAACAAAATGGAAATAAACTGATAGATACAGAGAACATTTTGATGTTTCTCAGACAGGAAGGGGTTTGGGAGTAGGTGAAAGAGGGGAAGGCATTAAGAAGTACAAATTGGTTTTCACAAAGTTGTCATGGGGATATAGGGTACAACATAAGAAATATACTCAATCATACTGTAATAACTAGGTATGGTGTCAGATGGGTACTAGATTTATTGAGGTGATAGATGGGAGTGGAGTTGTGCAGTAGGTTGAAAAAGGTGCAGGTATTAAGAAATACAAATTGGTAGTTACAATACAGTCCTGGTGATGTAAAATAAATCATAGGGAATACAGTCAACAATATGGTAATAACTATGAATAGTGCCAGGTGAGTATTAGACTTGTCAGGGGAATCACTTAAATTATATAAATGTCTAACCACTACACTGTACACCTAAAATTAACATAAAATAATAATGAATTTCAATTATTAATGAAAAAATCAAAAGGGGGGTTGAAGGGGAATAAGAGGTTCAAATTTTCAGGTATAAAACAAATAAGTCTTGGGGATGTAATGTGCAGTATAGAGAGTTTAGTCAATAATATTGTGATAGTGCGGTACAGTGTCAGATGGTTGCTGGACTTACGGTGATCACTTCTTTAGGTATATAAGTGTTGAATAACTATGGTGTATACCTAAAATTAATACTAATATTATATGTTAGGTATAGTTTAATAAAAATCTTTTTATTTTATTTTATTTTTTTATTCATTTTTATTGTTAGACTTATTGGGGTGACATGTGTTAGGAAGGATTACATAGGTTTCAGACATACAATTCTACAGTGCATTGTCAACTTGATAAAAATCTTTTTAAAAAGCAAAAAATAATTAAAATAAATACCACAGGAATTAAACAATATTTATGAATTAACTACTAGGCTAAGATGTGGAATGCACTCACGTATTATCACAACTACCATCTGGCATAAGACACTATCTCTTACCTGTGCTACTGCACTGACCTTTTAACTGTCATCTCTTCTTCAAGTAGCATTATTGGTATTTTCTTTACTGGTCTCTCCCCTACCTAAAATTGTGTGATGGCTTTTTCTTACACTTACACTAGAACTCAAAGCCCTTGTCTTTTCCTCTGACAACTCCATACATGACAAGACCTCTACTATATTTAAACCCCATCTCATACCTCAGCTCTCTAACTTTCCTTCTTATAACTCTCCAGTAACACTGGACTTTTGGTTGCTCTAACAAGCCAAACTGTCCCTATTTTAGGGTCTTTGCATCAGCTGTTCCTTCTGCCTGAAATGTACTTCTTCCTGGTCTGCAAATGGTGGTTCCTTCTTGTCACTGCAATTTCAAATTAAATGGTATTACCCACAAACCACATTCCTGGATCATAATGGTTAAAGGAGCCCCTCAAGTCTGATACTTTCCTATTTGATATTTTTCTTGTGTTTTACTTTTACTGAGTGTCAACCTCTCTTGGGATTCAGGTGTTTTGGGACCTTACCTCTTGTGATCATTACTGTGTCTCCAGGGCCTTGAAATATACAAGTATCTCAAGGCACTCCACTAATATTTGCCGGTGTGTATGTGTATGAAGTGTTATAGTTTTATATACAGTGACATATATTACAAGGGTTATATATCAAGTATATTTTGGTTATTGATGATACATTTGTAGATAATACTGATAATTGTCAAGTGTAAATATACATAGATTTTAGTTAGAAGCCTATCTATATTCCCAACCAATTTCTTTCCACTTTTGTTATAAGATAGCAACTTAAGATATCTAGCATGGCATTCGTTATATCTCACAGGCCTAGACAAACATTCATGATCATTCCTCTCCTCACTAAATCTATGATTAGGCAGGGATGATGACTTTTGATTGCGTCTATCTACACTCTGTCTTTGGGAGAGACAGAGGAGAGACGTAAACTAATCCATTTTTTGTTTACTAGCAATTTACTAGGCCTTCCTACTCCAAAACAATCTTATCTCTGGGAACAATAGGTGATGTTTCAAATTGAAAATAATCATTCACATGACCAACATAATAGAAACTGAACAGATGACAATTTATTAAAGCATTAAATACAACCTAGAATTATGGTTTTCTAAAAAAAATACTGACAACATTCTATTGTCATAATAAGCATTTGATGCCTCAAACAAAATCTATCAAAAATCGGGTCCAGCATAGTTTGTATAATGGCTTATCTCATTTAAAATTTAATCGATTTTTTGCATGAACATACACAAAGTTAGTAAAAGTGGTATGGAATACTTACTGTTATTTGTAAACTCACAAGAGACTTATGATATGCTTTGCTAGATAATAAATGTGTATGTATATTTCAATAAATTGATCAAAAAAGACTATGTGCTACAAGTGATCCCAAATCCGTGTTTCATTTTTAAAACTCTACATTTTAGGTAAAGCTATGCCAGCTAAAAGGCTGCCCTTGCCCTCCTTATAATCATTCTAAAAGGTTAAACACAAACCAATGTCCCCAAATCTTCCATAAAGACAAACTATTTTTTGATGTGAATTCTAGCTAAGTAGCGATACTACCATTTTAGGTTTCCCAAACTCCAGTAAGATGAGGGTGAGGAAATTACATACATACACACATGTATATGTGTATGCGTTTATGTATACACTGTAACAATTCTTTCAATTAATCTTTTTTTAAAATTTTATAATACACTGAAAGCTTGGGATTTTAATTTTAGGTCGAATTCACCTTTTCTTGCAGCTTGGTCTCCAACTGTAGTTAATTGATTGGTATGAATAATTAATGCTACATTGTTAATCCGATTTAAAAAGAGGAGTCAGGAACAATGGTGTACCTAGCCTCCAGAAGAAAATAGAAAAATATAATTTACAAAGGAGAAGACAGTGGTGTCACTGTGGGAAAAGCAGTTAAGGAGAAGGCTGGATTTTAAAGACTTCCAAATTTTGTCTGAGATTGCTTTAAGTTATGCGACTTGGTACAAACACAAGTTGTAACCTGAAGAATGTTGGCATATGACCATGAGTATGTGGCTCTATGTCTTATGACTTGTGATAATAAACTGGTGGAGTGTATTAATTGACCCTCTGGCAGAGAGGGGGACATAGTACAAACTCAATAATGACAATATGGTTATTATAACCCTCACCACAAGGGTTAGTTGAAATCATCAAAATGATCATGACATGGGGAAAATGTCAATGCGCATATACTAGTATTTCCTGCTTTGGAATACCAATATTTGTGAAAATTCTATCTTATATATTCCTTCCTTATTTTTTCAAAAGATATGAGCTCAAAAACATGTATCCCCCCTCCCTACTGTCACATTATAATTTAGCGCTGGAATCACAATCGTCCCAGCATATCTAATGAGTTTCTTTGGTTCTATTTTAAAGCTTTTAATCTTCATAAATAATAGCTAAGTAAACTTAAGGTGCTTGGACAATTTCTTTAGCTTAATGTATTCAAATTCACAGTTGGCACTTCATTTCTTTTCATTTAAAAATAAATCTATCTTGTCTTGATAGACTTTACATGAATACACATACCTAACAATATAAATCAGAGCAATACATTGAGAATGATGAAATCTAGTTGTTACATTTATAGGAAAAGTGCCATTTTCATGAATGTCTCAAAAATTCCTTTTTGATTAAGTCAATATATATTCTCAAAATACTTCATAACTGTACAGAACTTGAATAAGGATTTCCAAACACAGATGGAAAACATTTTTTTCAAGAGGATCCATAAACATCTGAGAAACCATTTAATGTTTTGGAGTGCTTTTCCATTAGAAGAGACGTTTTCTGTCAACTGTACCTAATAGCTAGTTCTGTGTACAGTCATGCTTCATTTTATTGAGCTTCACAGATGTAGGAGTTCTTTTAATAGTTAAAGGGAGGACTCTCCACCAGCAAAAAGATTATGCTAACTTTATTGAGACACTCACTTTATTGCAGTAGTCTGGAACCAAACCCACCATATCTGTGAGATATGCTTGACCGTGGTTTCCTATGAATACCTCCATGCCTTCAATACTCACATTTTAATTCCGGGGGGAAACTTTGAAAATAGTAACTATGACAACAATTTGGCAACTTTTAAAGCATATTTCTGTAGCAACTGGTTCTTCTATCCAATATCTCCTCTTCAATTATAGAAGTGAAAACCAAAAAGTAACAGGTATGAACATACAACCAAAATGTCCCCTGAAGAAGAAGTCTGTATGCTTTCAGAACAAACTGAGACTGCTAACTTCAATGAGAAACTGCATCAAAATAACAGCACCTTTCCAAAATGTGTTGTTTTGGAAATTAAAAATAAAAGACTTACTTGCTTTGCTTTTCCATGCTAGCTACCCTGAGGCATTCCCATCTTGAATTTAGGAGATTCATTTGTTCTTGTACTTCAGTTTCTTCATCTTCTGATAATTTTCCTGTTCCAATCAGCTGACTTCCCAATTGTAGCACATAACCAACCCGTCCCTGATGGGATGTCAAATCCATCATGTATCCCTTACAAGGAAAGAAGTTGACAACAGTTATTAACAATTTAGGTAAATCATTATGGTTTTAAATTTTGTTTTTCAATTTTAAATATGTAACTCATTTAAACTATATTCTCAATAAAAGTATTTTAATTTTCATTGAGGAAAACCAAATACAGTTTTTAATATGATTTAAGTAATGATTAACTTTTCACCTTCGGCAGAAGCAGACCCTAAGATAAGGATTGGTTTGCAAGTGATTTATGAACACATTCACTTCGGATGACTCATCTGTGCATTGAGAAGCACTGGTAATCTCAAGTTGGAAAGTATAAATTATTAAACACCAAAGTAATCTTCCACTTTCTTAAAAATATTTTTGAAAATTATCAATTTACTAAAAAGTTACAACAGGATATCTCACACCCAGCGTAACCTAGCCAAATGCCACAAAAATCGCCTGGTCCCAGTGTCAGACTTGGCTGCAAATGCCCCAAAGCGAATGTCTTAAGGATGAGCTCCCAGGGGAGACCTGCAAGGGAGCTGAAAAAGCAAAAATACGACAGGGAAAAAGAAGGAAGCCAGTCAGCATGTCATTGCAGAAAAAGCCTCCACACAGGTACTCTGGAGTTTAAGTTACAGCTTAGCATGAAAGGAGCTGAGATTTCATATTCCTGTACGAGTCACTGGCAAAATCAGGTCTCAGCACCTTTAACCTTGTTTGCCAAGGTAGAACTTCATATGATGGCTCCTAGAATTCCAAACACATGCACATTTATTTGTTTCCATCTCAAAATGAAAACTAAATTACAGAGAGACTGAGATAAAGAGACTTGCCATTGTGACAAGTCATGTGCTTTGTTTAATAAATCGATGTTTTGTCTTACCTCATGAGTATGAAACTGTTCTTTCACTTCTTCTACATCATTAGAAATCTCTCCCTGTGCTTGCAATGTGTCCTCGGCTGAAAGAAGCCATGACAGTACTTCTTCTAAAGCAGTTTGGTAGCTGTCCAGGTTTACTTCAGTCCCCGCCAATGAACTGCCAAATGACTTGGCTTCAGCAGCTTCCAAATGCTGAACAATAAAATAAATTGGGTGTTACACAATTTGTATTTTTGCAGACTGTTCTGGTACATTAAATGAAAAAATGAATGAAGTATCTGAAATGTTAGAAATGTCCACTTGCATGATCAAAGACATGAACAGCAGATACACACAATTTTAAAGGCCTCACATGCAAATTTTCAAATGTAGCCAAAATCCCCTCAAATTTAACATTTTATTGAAGCTCTTCTGGATTACTATAAAAAGTGAATAAGCACAACAGCTTTTCATGCCATATTTTAAATATGACAAATTTTCATCCATAGGTCACTTTTTTCAGTTCATATGTTCAATCCTTTACATATATATATATATATATATATATATATATATTTGGTATTATATGAGGGGAGACCAAAAAGAAACAGAATTTATTTATTTATTAAAAATCGTTCATGTGTTCTTACAGGTTGAAACTTTAGGTACTTTCAAAGTACTCTCCGTTTGATGTAATATACCTATCAAGACACTTTTTCCACTATTCAAAACAGTTTTTGAACTCATTGATGTTGATGCCTTTTAGTGCTTCTGCCATTTTTTATTTCACCTTTTTGACATCAGCAAAACATTTCCCTTCGAGGAATTTTTTCATCCAGGGAAGCAAAGTTGCTCAGGATGAGACCAAGTGAATAGGGAGGCTGGGGCATGGGGATCATGCTGGTTTTGGTCAAAAACTGATGAACACTCAGCATGGTGGACAGGTGCATTGTGATGGTGGAAGAACCAGTCATCTGCTTGCCACAACTTGGGACATTTCTTTCACAAACAACCTCTCACAACAACGTCAGCTGGTACACTGATGCAGAAGGGTTACTAAAACACTCATCTATCAGGGGAAGCCTATACTGCAAGGGACCCACTCACCAGAAGATAATACTTTTTTTGGGGGGGTGTCCCCCTTTATATTTATGTACATTAAGACACGATGGGACAAGCACTATCAAGTGACAGGAGAGACCTCTTGGCCTGTCTACCTTTAACTTCCGGTCCCCTTCAATGCTGAGCCTTATCCCACTGAACGGACAGTACCAACTTAATTGTCTTCTGATACATGCTCCAATTTTGAAACTTTAAGATTATAAATGTCTCCAACTATTAACTCCTTTAAGATGGAAAAGCACAGTGGTATTCTCTGGTGTGATATGTGCATCAAATGATGCACTCTTTATCTGTTTCTAGGGAAGTGGCAGAAATATGTCATCCTGATGGGTCCAACTCATCCAAGTTTAGTATCTCAAACAGGGTCTAAGTGCACCAAGAGGAATACTTGCAAGGGCCTTTCCCAAAGTCAAGGTAATTTCTGAAGGTCTTAGGGGTTATAACAAGTTATATGGTACATCCCTTATGCCCAACCCTAATACTTTTAATGATAAATATCAAAATTGATGTTAAGAGAGAAAAAGTCAACAAAAGGCAGCCCAGAAGATATGTGTAGAAGGGACTGGCATCATGGTTGTGTAACCTAAATGGTGCATAGTATCCAAGTCTCAGAAGGACAGCATGCTTGTTTTAACTGCTTCTTGACAAGACCATCTTAAAATTCTTAATAACTTTATCTTTGAGCTTGGGTTTTGTAAGCAAAGCCCAATGGGGTCACACAGTATGCACATGAGCAGAGAATATAAGTGCAATATGTGTTTGTGCCTTATTTGCATACAGATTTTTAAAATAATTTTATTTATTTATTTTATGTGGGTAGTTCCCTGGCTGGGAATCGAACCCAGGCCACAGCATTGACAGCACCAAAGCTTTAAGCCACCACACCACCAGGGAACTCCCTGCGTACATATTTTTAATATCACATGAGCAGAGAATTCTGGTGGATCCACAATATGTGGCAATTTACTGTGATTCAAGCAAATACAAGGTACGTGTCTTATATCTATGATTGGGTGAGTGAGGACACTAACAGCCCCAGGAAGTCATATTTTCTATATGAAATAGAATTTGCTTCACAGCCAGAAAGAAGGCAAGTCTGAGAAAATACAACAAAGGAGCCCTATCACATCCTTGCTTGCTCGTTTTTCTTTCCTGCATTAGCCAACCACTTATGCTGAAACTGATGACATAGAAAGGGATTGATGCGGTAACCCATACTTCCTTTTCCCTTTAGTCCTTCCTTACTCATCAATAAGCTGAAGGTAAAGAATATTAATACAATATGCACCTATCAAGAAGTGAAATAAAATCAGCTGAGTTAGTAGTACAATGTTTTCATGTTAAGAATGAAATACATATGCGTGTACAAGCTACAATATATAAGTCATCTGATAACAGTGATTTTGCATGAGTTAAACCCTCTTATATTGGCATTTACAACTGTAATTGCACAATATAATAATGAGCAGTAAAACCAATGATAATACTTGAAAACTTTAATTTTCTTTATTCAGTATTATGTTAAATAGCAAAAGACACCATGTCAAGTCAAGAGAGGCACCACAGAATAAAGAAAACAGCTTTTTATTTTAGTAATTTTAATAGCACTTTCCTTGTTGGCTTTTTCAACAAGGTACTCTGTATTTCATTTTGTACTGGGCCACACAAATTTTGTAGCCATCCCTGTATGTATGTGGAAAAAAATACAATACAATCCTGGATATTTTGCCTTCTCTGGGTTACATGTAAGAGTTGATGGGAGCTCTATTATGCACAGTAGAACATGGCTGTAAAACCCAGGGACTTCTGAGGCAATCAGAGTTTGGATATTTACTCAGACCTGAGGTCTTCTCACCTTGGGAAAGTTATTAATACTTAGTCCTATCATCATAAGCCTTAGTTTCCTCATACATAAAATGGGAGCAATAATATTTCCCTAATAAGATTGTGGAAAGGATTAAATGAGAGTATATAAAATGTTTGGCAGAATGCCTGACTGTGCGAAAGAACTCAACCATGTTTTTTTGTTGTTGTTTGGTTGGCTGGTTGGTTCCCTGAGTGGTGACTGAATGCAGGTCACAGAGGTGAGAGTGTGGAAGCCTAGCCACCTCCTTAAGTCACTGTCCAGAATTCAAGAGCCAGACAATTACTGCAGAAAAAAAAATCACCCCAAAATTTTCTAAGAGCAAACATTAAGGAAATCAAATCTTTCTGAGTCTTCAACCTCAACATTGCTCCTATTTAAAAGTTCTAAAAAATCATTAACGATCTTGAATTCAGAAAAATCTCCAAATAATAAACTGTAAACAAAACTCACCATTATATTATTTGAATTAAAAAGTAAACAGTTTAAGATTTGCTGATATTTATAGAGGATTGAAGTTTTGGAAAAAATTTTAAAAGTCAAATCTTTATCCTCAAGGACAAGATATTTAGTACTCATAAATTCTGACTGTAAATGTTTTGTCTGAGAAGGTACATAAAACAAAAACTTTGCAAAAGCAGCCTTATTAAAGTTAAATTCAAGCATGAATATGTTGTGTAAAATTACATAAATAATTCAAATAATTATTATGTATATCTATAAATTTATCTCCACAAATACATATGATTATGAATAAAACTGTCTGGACTCTGAGTAATTACTCTGAGTAATTCTTTCTTTGTCTAGACCATTGTTTTTCAAATTGTAAATCATGATCCATCAGTGATTCATAAAATCATTTTAGCAGGTCATGACAAGGAATATTTTATTTAAAATTAAATAGAATATGTAACACTGTATGGTGGTAAGTGGACCCCAGACTTAATGTGGTATTAATTTTGCAGTGTATACAAATATGACATGTTGTACATCTGAAACCAATGTAACATGTCAATTATATCTCAATTAAAAAAACAAAATCACAAAGTCAGAATTCGAATCCAGATTTAATGTCCAAATGCCACTATGCCCAAATGCATCTCCAGAATACACAAATATTTACGTGGAAGAAAGCCAGATTTTCCTATCTTGCTGAAGGTAGTGATTATGTCAGGAAAATTTATTGTAAAAAACAGATCAACAATATACATGTTAAAATTAATTAATTTAATTAAATAGAACAAAATATTAGTCTGTCATTTATATTAAGGATTAGTAATACTCTGTGAATTTTCACTTCAGATATGCATATATATGTATGTCTTATATATATGTATATGTATATATGTTCTGGATCAAGATGAAAAACATATTTTACTAAGAAATTAATATTTAACAGTGAATCTGGAAACAAAGATACATAGAGAAACTTATATTTTTGGTTACAACTCTCCAACATACATATTCATTATGTATGTTTCATAATATTTCATATTTCACCTAAACTTTCAGCTAGTTCATATATATCATGGCATCAAAGGAAATTTTCTCGGAAAGTTGATCTTCCCAAGTTTTACAGAAAAGGACCTAGCATAAGATATATCAGTCATTTCATGAATGAAGATTGCCAGTATCATCAACTGGAACTAATATGTTTCCTACATTTTGATCTTATTTTAATTTCTGTCTGTATCACAGTAGTTTATGTTTCTCTGCAGTACATTGGGCAAATAACAGTTCAGATGAGAGGCATAACAATGGATGGGTAAAACAATCCTGGTTGTTTTCAAAACTAAGAGCACTAAAATTTATTCAACATTACCCACATACTTCAGAAGCTTAATTACTGTCCTTTTTGTTTAAAAGAATTACTAGATATTGTCACCTATGACCCTGGAAGATGTTGTTAATACATAAAGTGGAAGAGTAGAGAGGAAAAAGCAAAGTAATGAGGAAAGACAAATGAGTATACTCAAATGTGTGAGTCCTGCAATGTCCAGGACAAATGTCTGGAATCTCATTTCTAGTGACAGAGATTGCCATAATAAAATATAGAGCAATAGCCCTGACACTATTCAACACATAAATATGTCTTAAAATCCAGTTTATTATCTTTCTGATCTTGTGTAACTTATGTAACCTGTCTGCATCTCAGTTTCCCCATCTGTAATCCAAAGAAAATAAAAATATATCTCCACAGGATTGTTGAAAAAATTATGAGATGATGTATATAAAATGCTAAACATATTCCATGTTCCAAGAAATGCTCTGCAATGCCTGTGTTTGGGGACCAATGTTCATTGGAATGGCAAATGACTTTTATGAGGAAACACAGTTGAATGAGCTGTGTGTATTTTTAAAAGCATGATTTTGGCCATTCAAACAGAGATAAGTCATCAAATGGCTACATATAGGCAGAGAAACCAGCAATCTAGCAAATCGCAAAGCTGTCTGAAAAATAGCTGGGACACTTCCAGAGGGCACAATCTATCATTGAGCAGTTTTATATTTCTGTTGAAACTGATCTTTTTTGGCAACTTCCCCAAATCCAACCTTAAAATGTGATATAAGTTTTAACTTGGGTAAAGAGAGTTTTCTTGTTCTTGAATGTATAAATGCTTGAAGAATATTTGAAATTTTTCTTACTTAGTTCCTTTAGATGTGTCATACTATTTTTAAATCAAGTCTCAGTCAATGGATGGATGGTGAATTTTTTTGATGTAGTCTGTAATCTTTTTATCCTTCACTGAAAGATTATTGGAGAGTTATAGGATTACAGAGGGATAACCAAGTAGTTCTTTTACTAAATAATAGAAGAACACTTTAGAGGAACCAGGATTAGTATATGGAAACATTCTGGCCATGTTTCCACTGTGTTTCCTTAGAGATACAACATGTAAACTAGGGCATTATTCACAGTATGAAAAATGATTACAGAAGTGATTTACAAGAAATTAATCAATCATGCAATGCTCTACATGGCATTCAATCTAATGATACCATTAAATGGGTAATTTTTAATATTGCTTGAGCCTGAAGTTCAGTTCAAAGTTAAGCCCTAATGAGGGTTTCGGAAAAATTATTACCTGCTGTTACAGAGATATTAGAATAACAATCACAACAACTACATCTAAAATAGCAACAAGAGTTGCCATTATTTATTGGGCACTTAGTGCCAGTCAATTTGCTAAGCACTTAACGTGCATTATATCATTTTTCACAACAGGTCAGGATGACAGAGAATAGTAGAATGAGAAAATGGGAATAGAAAAATTAAATAACATACCAAAGGTCACAAAGATAATTAGCTGTTCTGGAATTTAAAACCAGGTTGTTCGGTTTCCATAAGACGTCTTTACCACAATTTGACAAATCTCTACTAATGACGAAAGTAGATTCAGAATCTATGAAATAGCACCTTCACAAAATATCCTAATATAACTTCTTAAAAATAAAATAAAATTTCATATGTAATTTATTTCTAACCACATGTGGTGACAGATGTTAACTAGATTTACTATGATGGATCATTTTGCAATATATACATATATCAAATCATTATGTTGTATACCTGAAACTAATATAATGACATATGTTTATTATATCTCAATAAAACACAAATAAAAATAAATAACTGGGGGAAGTTATGTCCCAGGTTCATACAAAACAGTCACTGAATTAACATTCTAACCCTAATTTCCTTAGTTACCTGAGAAGGATTTTAACCTCAAATAGCAACTGTCCTGCAAGTTGTCTTATGCCAAGAATATAAGATGGATCCATTTATAGAAAGCTAAAAGTAAAGGAAGGTTGATAAGATCATCAAACTCATTTCCAGGCAGATCACAGTTCAGCTAATTAACTTTGCCTTTAACATATACTCTATGTTTTTTTTCTTTTCTTCATTTCCACAAATTCCAACTCAGTGGTTTTGAAACTACTAATACCTAGACCTCATTATGTTGGTGAGTCAGAAATCAAATGTAAACTTCAAAATGATGCTTGGAAGACACAGACACTGATATCACACTGAAGAAGGGGACAACAGAATGGCAGCCTGCCACGTGACATAACCCAGTTGGTGGTGGAGACTCTCTTTTATAAGACAGAGAACATTGAGCAAAATGTATAGCTAACAGTAATATTTTCTAAAGGAAAGCATGTACCAGATCCACTGTTTGAACTCTATACCTTATACAGTTCCTATCAATTGCCTTTGATTTTTAATATCAGGAATACTGATGTTCTTCACTTTCACAAAATGTTCACAGAATGCTATATTGTGCTTCTTATGCTTTGTTTAAGAAGACAAAAATGTACACATCACCTGCACACATATGTGTATTATATATATGTATTTACATTTTTAAAACAAAATCACATCCAAAAACCTATTAAACAAAGTTTCTAGAACCAAGACTGTTCATCTTGAGACTTAAAAAACTGGCCACGACCAAGTTACTGCATCTTTCCATTTCCAGAGCAGAAAAAAGAAATGGCACACCCCACTGAAACTATACTACTTCAGGCACATCATGAGAAGGCAGGGCTCTTTGGAAAAAGACAATAATGCTGGGAAAAATAGAAGGGAACAGGAAAAGAGGAAGACCAAATATGAGACAGACTGACTCCATAAAAGAAGCCATAG
This sequence comes from Lyroderma lyra, assembly GCA_004026885.1. Classification (NCBI taxonomy): domain Eukaryota; kingdom Metazoa; phylum Chordata; class Mammalia; order Chiroptera; family Megadermatidae; genus Lyroderma; species Lyroderma lyra. The sequence continues at coordinate 39,162 of PVJL010008463.1, forward strand.
GAGCTGAGCAGGGGTATTGAAGACAGTACACCATGGACATCACTCATTTATAAAATCAACAGAAGTCACAGCCTACTCAACAGCATATAAGCACACACTTCTGTGTATAGCACCTTCTGCCTCACTCAGTGTCTCCCTATTCTCTTCAAGGAAAGAGATCTTTATTTAAGGCCTTTAGAGATTGACATTTATAAGAAAAGTGCTAATGGCATTAAGCCCTGGCAACACTCTCAGTAAATTTCATTATCAGCTGCAAATTTGGCCCCCTCCTTCAAGGAACACAAGACCAGAGCAGTCAGTCAGTCTCCTGCCCTATTGGTGCAGGCAGACTAGAAGGTGAATGTAGAGAGTAAGCTGAAGGCAATGGACAGTTCAGTTATATCACAGGCTCCTAACAGGAGTGATCATGCTTCAAGTTTATATTTCAGGGTCCCAGTGACAATTAAAGCTTTTTTTAATTCATTTTTATTGTTAGACTTATTGGGGTGACATCTGTTAGCAAGTATTACATAGGTTTCAGGCATACAATTCTACAGCGCATTGTCAACTTTTGTATAATAAGTTCACCACCTAATGTGACTTCTCTTTCCATCACCAAGGTTGAGAGAACTGAGGAGAGGGCATAAGGGCTCATTGCATTTGACAGAAATAAAAGAAAAACTGGGAAACCACAGACAAAAGAATGAATTTGAACTGTGAACTGTCACCATATACCAAAATTAACTCAAAATTGATTAAAAACCTCCATATAAGACCCAAAACAATAAACTGTCGAGAAGAAAACATCGGTAATAAACCTACAGACCTCAGGTTCAGGGAAGACTTCAATAAACCAGATATCAAAGGCAAGGGAAGTCAAAGAAAAAAATAATGAATGGGACAATATCAAACTGAAAAGCTCTGCATAGCTAAAGAAATCATCCACAAAGCAGAGACAGCCAACAGTCAACTAAATGGAAGAAAATATTTGCAAACAATGCATCTGATATGAGACTAATATCTAAAATATGTAAAGAATTTCTACAACTCAAAAACAACAACAACAAAAACAATCCAATTAAAACGCGGACAAAGGACCTGAACAGACATTTCACTCATGAAGACATAAAAATGGCCAACAGATACGTGAAAAAAATGTTCAACCTCATTAGCTATCAAGGACAAGCAAATCAAAACCACAATGAGATACCACCTCACACCTGTTAGAATGGCCATTATCAACAAAATAAGGAATAACAAGTGCTGGAGAGGATGTGGAGAAAAAGGAACTCTGGTACACTGCTGGTGGGAGTGCAAACTGGTACAACCACTGTGGAAGGCAGTGTGGAGGTTCCTCAGAAAATTGGGAATGGAGCTTCCATTTGACTCAGCAATCCCCCTTCTGGGGATCTACCAAAAAAATTTGAAAGCCTTAGTCCACAAATACTTATGTACCTCAATGTTCAATGTAGTGCTGTTCATGTTAGTCAAATCATGGAAGCAACCAAAGTGTCCTTCGATAGATGACTGGCTAAAGAAGTCAGGGTACATGGTACATGACTAAACACAATGGAATATTACTCAGCTGTAAGAAAAGATGAAATACTGCCATTTCTGATAAAACAGATGGACCTTGCAATCATTATGCTAAGTGAAATAAGCCAGAGAGAAAAAACCAAGAACCATATGATTTCACTCATATGTAGAATATAAAACTGAAAGCAACAAAGAAACAAAATGTCATGGACACAGTGAATAGTTAAGTGGTTACCTCAGGATAAGGAGGGAGCAGGTGGGAGAGGAGGGAGGAGGAGTCAAATATGTGGTGATGGAAAGAGAACGGACTCTGGGTGGTGAACACATAACACAACACATAGACGATGCACTGTAGAACTGTACACCTGGAACCTATGTAATTTTTACTAACCAATGTCACCCCAATAACTTTAGCAATAAAAATTTTTAGAAAAGAAATTATAGCAGAACTCCAAATAAAAAAGAAATAAAAAATATAAAGCCTTTTAAAAGTTTTTATCTTTTGTTGTACTAACCCTTCTTCCCACATCTTGAAGCAAAAGACTCAAAAGTTAGCATGGGTAACAGGCTAGGAGGAATTACTCCTGATTTAGGGAAAATACTAAAAAAGGATTTAAGGGTATATATGTATATATTACAAAATGAGGCAATGGAAAACATAAGTAGCAAAGTACAACAGATCCCCAAGTGAGCCTGACTTAGAAAATACATGTCATATAGACATACGAAGGGTGTCCGCAAAAAATCCAGCTATAAATGCCTCTATTTTTCATATTACATGGCTGGACACTTTCCAGATAGCGCTCTCGTGTATGTGTGTGTGTGTGTGTGTGTGTTTAAATTTTTATTATTATTTAAATGACTTTCTCTTTTTTTCCTCAACAACTGGTGGAAAGCTGTCCAGGAACCAACATCCTTTACAATTTATTTCACATGCATCTCTTCTTTTTTATTCCTAGTATTATCACCCTAAACCACTGGTTTTCAACTAGGGGCCATTTTACCCTCTTGAGAATATTGGACAGTATCAGGAGACCAGTTTTGCTTATTACTACTGGGAGCTACTGACGTATAGGACATATAGTGGGTAGAGGCCAGGAATGCTGCTAAACATTCTACAGTGCACAGCTAAGCAGGAGCATTAAGAGCATCACCACCCACTCCCCCTCCACCAACAAAGAGATGATCAGGTTCAAATGGCTGTAGTAACACTTGGAGAAACCATACTCTAACACAACATGAGAACTATGTTAACGACATTCACTTCCAATTTGATTCCCTTTTGTCCATCTTTTTCTTACTTTAATCCAACCCAGATTCACTGCAATGTTTGTACTGAGTACGTTATTCTCATATGCAGTAACCTGGAGTGATTTTACTCTTAAAATAAAGTTCCAAACTCATACCCTAACATGAAACGAGCTCAGATGTTTTCCTCCATTCTTCCCTTCATGGCTTTGAATACCTATGAATCACCAATTTCATAGTACAACAACCTGATTATTTGCCCTGCTATAAACATATTATAAACAAACAAAAGCACTTTCCCAAACACATTTAAATTACAGTCTTCTTCAAGTTCCAACTCAAACCTCACCTCTTCTATGACTTTTCCTGATTCTTTACAATGTTTTCCAATTTTGTAAACTGTTCATGTTTCTCCAAATAATATTTGTAAATGCGAATTCCACATGTTTAAAATCAATTGTGTGATAGCAATTTTGAAAATCGATTCAATTCAGTTGCCCTACTAATTGTTCACCGAGTCCATCTTGTATTTTTTTAAATCTGGCTAATAAAATGTAATCTTCTATCATTTTAATCAGTGTTTCTTACAATAAGAAGTGAAAATATTTTCATATTTATAATACAGATTTGAAACTTTATTAAATCATTTCACATGTAATATTTTAAACAAGTTTACATTTTTCTTTTCAAGTTTTTATGTGTCTAGATGTGAAAGATTTTATAACTCACACACAGTGAGAATATTGCCAAATATCCATTTTTAAATGTTCTCTCAATAGCACAAATATCTAGTAAAATGTATTTCCTTTCTCAATTATTGTTAATATAGAATTTAACCTTGAAAAGAGAAATCACGTGTTTTTACTGCTTTTGGAAGTAACTGAGAAATAACATAGTTCTCACAGGCACTTGCCAACACAGAAATATTTGGCATATTTAGAACACTTCTTTTTGGTGTTGTTTTTTTTTTCTTTGAGAAAGAAAATACATGTTACATTTTTCAACTACCTTACCATGAGATAATTAGAAAATTTCTGTGCATTAAATTTTTTTCTGGATACTCTCATTTTATGCAAAGATAATAAAATCTGTAAACCCACATAACTCTTTATATGCATTGCAATGTATACAGAACACACATCATGCAAATAAATAAGGGAAAGCCAAACTATCAACACATTTTATTCAAGATCTCTGACTTTCCACTGAGGACATCAGTGCCATATATTATATAATAATCATCCTAAAATCTGTGCATCAAAAATTAGTGAAATTTAATTATTTCTTACTTTTAAATAAAATATACATATGAAGACACATTTTACTATACTCTTTTGGAACCCCAGTGGATCATCTTGTGTACCTCCTGGGTGAGTGCTCCCCACTATGTAGACTATGCTCTAATTTGTAATGCTTCCTTCATCCTCTAAATGCCTATAGAATTTATAATCAGAACATAAGTATAATACATGAATTGTTTACTATTTGTAATGTGTGGGGTAGGTACACCTTTATACTACCTAATTTAATCTTACAAAATAAGCAATTATTATGGTCTACATTTTATGATAAGAAAACCAGATTCATAGAGGTCAGGAAATTGTCCAAGGCCACACACTCAATAAAGAACAGAGATGGAAACTGAACTCAGTATTTGTCTCACGGAAGACTGTAATTTTAACTATGTTGTCAGACATACCATCAATACCTTAAGAAGCGGAAACATTTCCCAGAGATAATTACATCGATAAATTTGCATTTAATCAAAATATAAAAATATCCCATATTTTTGTGAATGTAATAATTACAAGCCTCACATACACTCCTAGAACTATTGAGAGAATTTTCTATAATAAGTCATCCTGTCTCTGATCATCCCTATATCTAATTTTACATGTTTATACTATGATAAACTTAAGTGTACAATTTCTGTATTCTCAACAGATAACTTGTGCATATAAAGTTTTTAAATCCATCATAAGCTTCATTAGCATAATGCCCTACAATTTACTTATTTATTTATTTTACTTTTTACTGCTAATTTTTTAATTTATTGAATTTGTTGGGTGAGATTGGTTAGCAAGTTATATAGGTTTCAAGTGTTCAATTCTGTAACACATCATCTATGTGTTTCACTGTGTGCACACCAACCAGAGTCAGTTCTCCTTGCATCACCATGGATTTGACGTTCCTATCCTCCACCACCCACTTCCCTACTTATCTTATGGTAATCACTGAATTTTTGTCTGTGTCCATGAATTTCTGTTTCTTTATATGTTTGTCTTATTCTTTCTTGAAATTATAATGCTAAGCAAAATAAGTCAGACAGAAAAACTCAAGAACCAAATGTCTTCACTCACATGTGTGATATAAAACTGAAAGCAACAAAGGTACTTATATATTTAAATATTTAAATGTTTAAATCACCACATAAAATTATGGATACTGTAAAATATGTAGTAACAATATCACTGGGATTGTTTTGTTGATATAATCATATGTAGAACATATGTCAAAATTTAAAACAGGCCTACTGGCATATTTCAAATTGTTTGTTCTACTTTGGAAAATAGAAAGGAAAAGAAACAGAAAGAATAAAAATACTTTCTTTGTTTACATACTGAGATAATCAATACTATATTTAAAAACAGCATATCATTATGGTTTTAAAATACTCTCAAATAGTATCAGTTACTATTTTCTTGATTTGTTCAAATTTAAAATTTTTTTATTAAATCAGTTCTTATTCTATAAAAAGGTATTGTTTGTATGTTGGCCTTATTTTATATTATACTAGGAAGGGAGCAGAATTATTGCCACATATGCAAATTAAAACAATGAATTAAATCTTGACTATTAAAATATGGCAGCAATTAAAAACTTTAGTGTGAAGATAAATTAAAAATCACGCAAATGAGCACAAAAAGAAGGTCAAATATGTGTTTGTTCTAGGGAAACCATAAATCAAGAAAAGGAAATTCATTTAAGTTGGAAGGGAAATAATGACAGATGTGTTTTGACTCTCCTTATTTAGAAATGCTGGGATGCAGCGCAATCTGAACTTTTTCAGATAATTAAATTGTACATAGGGCTAAACATACACACATGAGATCTGTTTAAAAAGATTGTGATTGTCTTGTAAACTTCTTTTACAATGTTATTAACATGAGTTGCTCCAAATATTTTGCCAACATTACTTATTTCTCCCACTGTACCAGGAAAACCATAAACTGCCAATTATCATGGGAGTATTTTACCAGAGTATCGATTATCTGCAACTTTTATTCCTCTTACGGTTGGCCTATTCACAGCTCATCAGCAACTCAACAAGAAAGCTAGGGCTAAAGAAGGAAAGGCTTCTACACAAATTCAAAAAAAATTAAATTTTCTCCATGTAAGCCACATATACAGCAAAGCATTCACAAATGATAGAAAAAATAACCAAAATGGGATCCAGGGAGTTCCCTGGTGGTGTAGTGGCTTAAGGCTTCGGCGCTGGCACTGTCAGTGCTGTGGCCTGGGTTCGATTCCCAACCAGGGAGCTACCCACATACCGGAAAGCAAAAAAGAAAAAAGAAAATCCTTTTTGGGGTTCCCTGGTGGTGTACTGGCTAGGATTTGGCACACTCAAGACCTCGTTCAATTCCCAGCCAGGGAAGTACCAAAACAAACAAACAAACAAACAAAAAACAAAATGGGATCCACAAAGATACTGAATGTGTACAGAGTGGCAAGTTGTCTTGACTGATTTTTCCCCTACTACATTCTCTGGCCTCCTTGACAGATATCAGTTGCCAGTGAGCAACACACAATACTCATTGCCAATATATTGACCATTTTTGGTGTGGAGACAAGAAACTGATAATCCACTTTCCAAAAGAAGATTTATGACAGACAAATAAATAGTTTCTTGGGGAGAAAAACATGTGGTGAACAGCAACAACTAGAAAGTTTCTTGTTTGGTTTTATACTTGCCTATGCATTTGATGCCATCAATAGCCCTGACCATCCTCAAGGGAAAGAAAACCATGTGAGGTAAAGCACAATTAGAACTGATGGCTAGTTGAACTTGCCTTACATTATTGTGTAATCTAGTAAGTTTTATGACAAATATATGAACATACATTTTTTCATAGGATAGATATTGACTGTTTTTTAGCAATGTAAATGTCTACCAAACAAATGCATGCTAAAATGCAACATTCTGATGCATTGTTGAGAAAATGCTGCATAAAAATGACATAGACAAAACAAGTCTTTAAAATATATAATGTAAAAATGTGTTATTAGGGAATGCCTATAATGTCAATTTTACATCTTCAGAAATTAAATATTAATATACAGAAAAGGTTAAAAGAACTTTCTATGTGTGTAATTCATTACACACTTAAGACTGATTATTTTCTTCAACTGAGCCTTCTTTATCCATTGTCACTATTTAAGAACCAGCCAATCATGGGTTTAATAAAATATAAAATGGCTGACTATTATAAACATTCTTAACAAAACTGAAGCTTCTCTGGAGGCAACACATATCCAAAGCACAACATAAATCATCCAACACACAGCACGATCAGTGTTTACAAAATGCATAAGCAAATTCATATCAAGATTCTTGAGATGATAGTTTGAATTCCAAGCTACAAATATGGTATTTAAAAAGAACCTCATGTTGCTCTTTTCCTGATGCAAGAAAATGACCCAGTGGTGGGAGAGGTATTAGCGTAAGCAGTCCTGCTGCTAGGGCCTGGGGCTAACCTGTCCGACTTCCTGTCCATGATGAGCCCACTTGAGCTGCAGCTGTAACTGGGAAAGAGATCATTTTTGATCCTACTATGAGCAAGAATAAAAAGAAGCAGCCTTTTATGTTAGATGAGGAAGGCAATGCCCAAACAAAAGAAACTCGGACCTCAGAAACAAAACAAATGGAGCCAGAGTCAAATGAGGACAAAGATGTAGAAGCCAATGAAAAGGACAGTAGGAAAAAAGATGCTTCTGATGATCTAGATGACCTGAACTTCGTTAATCAAAACAAACAAACAAACAAATAAACAAACAAAAAACATTTGATATTGATGAAGCTAAAGAATGTATAAAGCAAGTTTGTCCAAGCCACGATCCACAGGCCCCATAAGGCCCAGGACAGTTTTGAATGTGACCCAACACAAATTTGTAAACTTTCTTAAAACATTACGAGATTTTGGGGGGACTTTTTTCTTGATCAGCTATCATTAGTGTTAGTGTATTTCATGTGTGGCCCAAGACAACTCTTCTTCCAATGTGACCCAGGGAAGTCAATAGATTGGGCACCCTTGAAAAGGATCTTAAGATTGATAGCTGTGTTCAAGAACCAGCTGAACCAGAGGATGACCTTGACATTATGCTTGGTGATAAAAATAAGAAAAAGAAAAAGGTTAAGTTCTCAGATGAGAGATGAGGATGAAATTCTAGACAAAGACGAAGCTTTAGAGAAGATAAAGACAGCAAAAAAAGAGATGGTATCTCATTCAGTAACCAGAGAGGGCCTACTCGGGCAGACTCACAAAGAGACATATTAGGAGCTACTGAATTTAGTGTTCAACATCATAAGGGAAAAGAATCCAGATACAGTTGCTAGAGAGAAGAGGAAATTTGTGATGAAATTTCCACAGGTTGTTTGAGTTAAAACCAAGAAAATGTCTTTTGTCAGCTTTACAGAGATCTATAAACTGTTAACACAATCAGCACAAATATCTCCTTGCATTTTTATTGGCTGAATTGGGTACAAGTGGTTAAGTAGATGGTAATAACCCATGTGCAATCAAAACAAGAAACAGACAGAAAATGTTTTGAGCAGATATATCAAGGAATATGTCACCTATCACAGGTGCTGATCACCTAACACAATCCTGAGAAAGGACATCCGACTGTATTTCTTATAGTGTGCAACTTGTCATTCTCCACGTTCAGTTGTCAGCATCAAAAACATTTTCTAGGCTGTCACAGGCAAGGAAGCACAGCTCTGTGCCAAAGCTAACTAATTTGCTAATCATCATTGATTTTGCAAAATGTGTTGTGGAGATTTGGCCGGACAGGTTTACCATCAGAATGGATACACCATTACATTAAAAACAAGATAGAAAAGCTGCCAAACTCTTTGGCATGCGGCTGGTTGGTCTGAAATCCTTACAAGACGCTAATGCTCAAGCTGTTGACATACTCATTGACTACTATAACAACTGTCAGAGTAACATGATGGGGTAAGGCAGTGCTTTGTAAAAATCATTCATAGAGTTCTGAGTGCAAGATAAACTGAAGTTATTATACTGGTGAAAAATAATAAAAATTAAAAATTATAAGAACCTGTCTAAAATTAACAAATTTAAATTTCAATGTGTTTTTCAATATGTTTTAAACAACAGATTACATATTTTTCTCAAGACACATGGACTATTTTTCAGACTAGAGCATATGTTAGGCCACAAAACAAGTATTAATAAATTTGAGAGGACAGAAATAATATCAAGCATCTTTTCTAACCACAGTGGAATGATATTAGAAATTACCTGAAGTAAATTAGAAAATGTACAGATATGTGGAGATTAAATAACATGCCACTGAGCAATCAAAAGGTCAAAGAGGAAATCAAAAGAAAAAAAATTGGGAGACAAGTGAAAATGGAAATATAACATCCCTTGTGGAAGGCCATCAAAAGCACTTGTAAAAGGAAAGTTCATAGCATTAAATGCTGACCTCAAGAAACAAGAAAAGTCTCAAATAAACAACCTAACTTTACACCTCAAGGAACTAGAAAAGTGAGCAAATAAAGCCCAAAGTTACTGCAAGGGAAGAAATAACAAAGTTTAGAGTAGAAATAAATGAAACAGAGACTAAAAATACATTAGAGAAAATCAATTAAACTAAGAGCCAGTTCTTCGAAAAGATCAACAAAATTGCCATGCCTTTAGCAAGACTCACCCAGAAAAAAGTCAGAGGACTCAAAATTAGAAATGAAAGAGGAGATGTTACAACTGATACCACAGAAATACAAAGGCTCACAAAATACTACTATGAACAATTATAAACCAACAACCTGGCCAAACTAGAGGAAATGAATAAATTCCTAGAAACATACAATCCACGAAGACCAAATGATGATGAAATACAGAATCTGAACAGACCAATGACTAATCAATAGATTGAATTAATCAGAAACCTCACAACAAACTGAAGTCCAGGAGCAGACAGCTTCAGTGGTGAATTATAGGAAACAGTGAAAGAAAACTAAAAATTAATACCATTCCTTCTTAAACTCTTACAAAAAAATAGAAATGGGAACTCCCAAACCAGACAAGGGTACCACAGGGATATAATGTACTGCACAGGGCACAGAATCAACAATATCATAATAACTATATATGATGACTTATATGGAGATTACTTTGTAAGGTATGTAAATGTTGAATCACTATGTTGTACAGCTGAAATTAATATAATATTACATGTCAACTATAGAAATAAATTTTAATAATTAAGTCCCTTTTATCTGTTCATCCTAGATAATATATCTTTAAACAAGGAAACTGTACTATGTTACATTCATTATTGTTTTGCTTTTTAAATAAACATGTAAGGATATTCACAATCAATTGGTAAACCTACCTTTGTCTAGCTTATCTATTGCTAATTAAATTAATAATACTGAAAACTTCAAATATATAATTTGTCACAAAGTCAGTATAACTTGATTTGCCAGGCAGAGAAACAATTACCAGAGCAGATTTTATGCCTTCAAAGCATCCAACCTTTATTTTGGAGAAAAGGGTTCTGAGATCACATGAAATTATGGCGTTAACATGTATAAAATATAATGATTCTTCAACAAATTTATTGAGCAACCATCAAAAGTCATGTACTGTTCTAGGCAATGGTGATGCAGCCATATATAAAACTCCACAATTTTAGAGAACTAATCCTACAAGGGGAGGCCTACTAAACAAATAAATAAGGAAATCTGAAGCTATAACGTGCTAAGCAAGGAAGGGGAATGAGAAGTATCAAGGTAGGAAGGGGATGTTGTGCTTATAAAAGGGTGGTCAAGGAAAACATCCCTGAGTATCACTTGAGAAAAAAAAATCTTATAAGATGTGAGAGAGGGAGGCAGTCTTGTGAATATGTAGGGAAAAATGTGTTCTGGGTAAATGCATGGAGGCTGGTATAGGTTCAGTGGAATGAGAGTTAAGAATGGTGGAAGACAAGGCCAGAGAAGAAATGAAGTGGTGGGGAGTGACTGTGTGTGGACTTATAAGGGAGCAGGCCTTCGTTTTATTCTGACTGGATTTACAGCACTGGTGTGACATCTGACTTAAATTTTTTTTAATTTATTGGGGAGTCACTGGTTAGTAAAAATTACATAGGTCCCAGGTGTATAAATCTACAATACATCATCTATGTGTTGCATTGTGTGTTCATCAACCAGAGTCAATTATCTTTCCATCACCATGAATTTGTGTCCCTATCCCTTCTCCCTTACCTGCCTACCCACTTACCCCTAGGTAACTACTAAATTATTGACTGTGCCCATGAGTTTTGTTTCTTTGTTGCTTTCAATTTTGTCTTAACAATCAAATTAAATTTCTCCATCCCTTTCCCTTATTTTACCCACTCTCCCATCCCTCCTCCCATCTTAAAGAAGTCCCTCTAACATTATTTGTAGTACTGGTTTGGTGGTGATGTATTTCTTTAGAATTTCCTTATCTGAGAAACGCCTTATCTGTCCTTCAATTTTGAAGGCTAGCCTTGCTGAATACATTATTCTTGGTTGTAGATCCTTGACTAATATTTTAAAAGGACCATCTGGCAGACAAAATGGACTGTACATAAGGCAAGGGCCAAAGTCGGCAGATCAGCTGAAATGGCTACTTCAATAATAAAGATCAGAGATGGAGGAGTTCCCTGGTGGTGTAGTGGCTGAGGCTTCAGCACTGTCAATGCTGCAGCCTGGGTTCAATTCCCAGCCAGGGAACTACACACATAAAAAGATAAATAAATAAAATTTAAAAAAAATCAGAGATGACAGTTGTGGCAATGGAGGTGGTGAGAAGCAATGAGATTCTGACACAGACTGGTCAAGGAGACCTGGAACCATTTTTTGACAGGTAAAATACGGGGTGTGAGAAAAAAGGCGACTAAGGTTGACTCTAAAATATTTGGCTGGGGCCACTGGAATGATGTAAGTGTCACTGACTGTGAAAGGAAGGGCTATTGAAGAAGCTGATTTGGGGGTTAGTTAGTTCAGTTCTGGACACACTAACTTTGAATTGACTAGGAATGATGAAATGGTTGTATATATAAATTTGGAGTTTAGTAGAAAGTTCTGAGCTGTGGTAAACATTTGAGAGGCAATCAACTTAAAGTTGACATTTGATATGATGGTAGATGAAATCATCAGGGAAATGATTGTGGTCTAAGAATTGAGCCCTGGTTACTGTCATGTTATATTTTTTAATCACGTTTAATCATTAAACATGCATAATGCCAACACTCCTTTGTTCATACACCTATCAACTTGGTGGACTATGAGTGAAGAATAGTTTCCTTTTCCTCAGTTTTACAAATGTAAAAACTAGCCTTCAAAACTCAGAACATTCATCGGCTTTTTTCTAGATAAAAATATTGCCATGTTATTTGACAATGTATAAGAAATAACGCTTTTCAGGGGGCCTGTTTCTAGAGTTGGCTTACAGGGTGTCATTGCCCTTCTTCATTATTCACATGGACTGTAGAAAGAGCTAAAAACTTTGCATCAGAGGACAGAGACTTCACTGATCAGCAACCTTTTGTATAAATAATGGAATTCCAGAAGCAAATGTTTTAAAACAAAGCACAACCTGAACCTATTACGTTTTTAAAAATCAAATCATAATAAAATGTTCTGCTATGTCATGGTCTGTGCTCTATGCCCTATGCCATCTTGCTCTCTGACAAACCTTGAGTTTGAAAGATTACTTTTTAATAAAGGGAAAAAATACACTGAGAATTAAAGGCATTAAATAAGATTAAGCAGTAATCAATATTAATAATAAACACCTACAAAAATGAAATTGTATTAAATATTAATAGAATAAAACTTTTTATTGAAGATGCATCATAAATGTTCACATCAATTTTTAATTAATTAATTAAAATATATTGGGGTGACAGTGATCAGAAAAAAATTACATAGGTCCCAGGTACATAACTCTACAATACAATGTGTTGTATTATGTGTTCATCACCCAGAGTAAGTTCTTTTTCCATGACCATATATTTGTGTCCCTTTTTCTTTTCCCCAATCCCCTACTTTCCTTCAGGTAACTACTAAATTAATGACTGTGTCCATGAGTTTTGTTTCGTTTTTTGCTTTTAATTTTCTGTTAACAAACTAAATTTCTCCATCCCTTTCCTTTATTTTACCCACTCTTTCATCCCTCCTCTCATCTTAAAGAAGTCTCTCTAGCATTCTTTGTAGTACTGGTTTGGTGGTGATGGATTTCTTTATCTGCTCTTTATCTGTCCTTCAATTTTTAATGCTAGGCTTGGTGGATGCATTATTCTTGGTTGTAGATCCTTGGTTTTCATCACTTGTTTACTTTCTGCCAATCTCTTCTGGCCTGTAAAGTTTCTGGTGAGACATCAGCTTAGAGTCGAAAGGGTGTCCCCTTTTATGTTACTACTTGCATTTCTCTTGTTTTTAGAATTTTCTCTTTCTTTAACTTTTGCCATTTTAATAAAGATGTGTCTCAGTATGTTCTTATTTGAGATCTTGTTTGGGACTCTTAGTGCATCCTGGACTTGTATGTCTATTTCCTTCACCAGAGTAGAAAAATTTTCAGTCATTATTTCTTCAAATAATTTCTTGATCCCTTGCATTTCCTCTTTCCCTTCTAGCACACCTATTATTCTGACAGAATTCTGCTTAAAATTGTCCCAGATGAATCTCAATCCATACTCATTTTTTTGGAAATTATTATTTAACTGTTCTGGCTGGATGTTTTCTGCTAGCTTTTCCTGCAAATCACTGCTTTGCACTTCTATTTCATCTAGTTTAGTGACTTTTATTCCACTCTTCATTTCAGTTAATGTAGTCATTATCACTCTTTGGCATTTTATAATGGTTTGTAAGTCTTCTTTAATGCCTGCTATCTCTCTGTTGAAATTATCATTCAGTTCCTTAAGCATTTTTATAATCGTTGCTTTGAGCTCTGTTTCTGATGGGTCATCTGTCCCCATCTCTTTATTTTGAGCTCCTGTTCTCCAGCTTCTCACTTTTGCATCTGCTCTGGACACTTGCTACTGCAGTTTCTTTGGTTTTCACTGCTGACACTGGGCAGCCAGAGGTCTGTGTGAGAGGAGTGTTTGCAGCTTTGTTTTCTTCCTGAGGCTCTGGCGGACATGCAGGGAATGTGGCTGTGATTGCACCTTTCTGTTCTGGGTTTGCCCCATGCACAGATTCTGCCCTGTACCTTGGGGTCAGTCTTGTATGCTGGTCTTTCAGATCATCCTTGTTGTGGGCCAAAAAATGCACACAAAGCCACCCTCTCTCCTTCTCCTTCTTGGCCAGAGCATTTGCACTGCAGCTTCTCACCACCAAGCTGCCCCCCCCTCCTCTGGGATCTAGAGTGAAGTCCCGCTGCTGTGGTTTGTGGATCGGTCTGCATCCTGGGGCCAAAGTGTGGTGAGTGTGGTATCTCATGCCCCCGCCTCTGGGACTACTTTCCTCTGTCACGTGGACCAGGTGAGGCATGGAGTGCTCTCCCGCTGCCTTTTTCCTCCTCCCACCCTCCTCCCTCAGCGGTAGAGCTCCAAGCAGGTACCACATAGCCACGCCCTCACTATTCCCTTTATTTCTCCTTTGTTTAACCCTCTGCTCACCTGCAGGCACCCTAATGTCAGGAGTGGATTTCTTAGTTGTGATTGTGTGTTGTGTAGAGAGTCCTTGGTTGAGGTATAGGTGTTTTGTTACTTGTAATCTTCAGAGGAATTTTTTGCAAGTCCCACTCATGCCACCATTTTGTTGCTATCACCTCGCATAGATTTTTTTGTGAGTGTTTTTCCACAAAATCAACCTTTATAGATTCATATCGCATACTATACACAGAACACACTATAGTATACACAGTGTACTGTGGACTTCTACCACCTAGTATACTATCCACTGAGTACACCTATATCAAAACCCATGTTTATTTAAATCTCTCCCAACCTAAAATACATCTTAGTACTTTTCAATCTACTATTCTATATCCTCTTTGCTTTTATCACTTAACTTCTTAACAGGTTACCCTACTTTTCTGCTTCCCATCTGCCATCATCAACCTTTAATCCCATGAGATCTTTCTTGTATCCCATCCATCAAATGAAACAGCCTTCTCAAAGTATACAAGCTTACTTCGAAAACACTAGATCCACCAGCCTCTCTCCTATCTGTAACCTCTTCAATTCCATTACAGCACTTGGCATGGTTGAGAATCACCACGTTCTTCAGACATTTTTTTCAGTTTGTATTACAGTACTCTCGAGAAGATGTTGTATAATATAATCACACCTAACTATGTTTGCTTGCATACATATACAAGGGCTATCCAGGAAAAAAATCCAGCCATAAATGCCTCCATTTTTCATATTACATGGCTGGATACTTTCCCAATAGTCCTCATATAGATATACAGATATAGATAAATATATCTATATATATTGTCCCAAACAATCTATCCTTGGACCTCTTCAAACTTCACTGTACTTTTCTCTCTCTTTGAAATCTCATGTACTCATATGGATTACTCTGTTATCTCCTTCCATCCCAGCCCCTATGTTGTATATCTGTGTCATTGGTCTTAACTCTTACCTTGATAGTAAACACTGGTTTCAAAATACAGTTAGGGAATACCACCTAGACATGTCACTGACACTTCCAATTCAACATGACCTTTTATGTCTATCCTTTTAATGCCAAAATGCTTCCAAGTTTAGCTCCTTAAATGCCAGATTTAGAAACATAGAGCTCTATATTCAAAACCTGTCAATGGCCTTCTCTTGGTTTCTGAATAAAATGTATCCCCCTTTGCATATTAGGACCCTACATAATTTGTCTTCAACCTTCCCTTCCAGCTTTCTCTCTTCCTCTTAGCCCACCATCATATATCCTATATGTCATATGAAAAATAAAGGGAAGATTCCTGGTTCTATGTCTTCCTCATGTGGTTTCATAAAGTAGAGTGATCTTTCTATGGGAAGATCCACCTATGAAAACCACACTTACCTATTAGGGTTCATGATTCAGTTACACCTCCTGTAACCATTTAAGTCAAGAGTTATGAAGTTGCTATTTGTGCACCCAGAGAGTTTGTATGAACATATATTTCACTTCTTAATTCTACTGTGCCTGAAATCAGTTGTAAGAGTGTCTCCTAGTCCATATGGACCCCAAGGACAAGTCAAATAATGCCTAGTAGTTAACAGAAATTAGATCATCAATAAATACTTGATGGATTGAACTATCAGTGTCTGACCTTCACATACTACATTATTATTCAAATTTTAAAGTACCATTATAAATTTAAAATAAATTTTAACAGAAAGGCAAGAACATGTAATTTCTAAATCACACATTGAAGAATCCAAGGTGTCTGGACCCCATTTTACTCTGCCACTTACTAGCTTTGTGGCTTTTAGCAATTCATTTAAATTTATCTGTAAAGTAGGAAGATTGATTTATGTAAACATTATAAACACTGTCTTCAAAGTAACTGCCACATGCTCTTGTCATATAGTAAGCATACAATGAATGGTAACAAAATTATTACATTATAATAGCAACTAAGAGTGATAATATGTATATGTGACTATTTTGAAAACTTTGGTCTGTTTTGAATTTCAAGAAAATAAGCACAATAAAACCACTGATTTAGAAGTTATTAAGAATTATTTGAAAGGAAACAAATACCTTCAGTGAGAATTCATAATGGTACTTTGTCAGACTTTTCTTCTTCAAATGATTTGAAAAAAGTTGCAGAACTACAGCCTAATCTGTTATTACAGTACTGGATACAGTATTAATTTGAACAGATTCTGTCAAGGCCAAAAGCATTATAATATTAAGACACATGTTTCTCATAAACAGAGGGAATGTGTGTGGGTGAGTAGGAGAAAAAAATAAATATAGCACATTCTTCAAGATTGACTTAGGTTTTCTTGACTTAGCTAAAACATAGAAATGTAAAAATCTGCCAGTGTTGATGAAGGTACATATAGAGAAACAATTTAAGAAAGTATTCTCAGATACTAAGTGAGTAGGTGTAAAATGGTTAATAACCCAGTGCCAATACTACTCATGGGTAAATAAATCATCCTAAAATATTTATCTCTCTGTCTTCAGTTGTCTCTGAAATTTGGCTTAGGTACCTGTAGAATGTTCTAAATACTATATATCTCTCCATTATTCAGTGAATTATGTTTGGCTTATAAACATTTCTCAATTACCAGATAGCATACTCTTTTCATCCAACTTAATTTCTTATTCTAATTATGCATAACTCGATTTTTTAAATTTACATTTCTACACACAGATACAGATACAGTTCACTAGGTTCTTATTTATCTCCAAATCCTACCCTAGATAAATATGTTGCATAAACATATTACATGTTACATAAATATATCATTTTAAAACAAAAGAGGAAACCATATTGGGTTCACAATGCTATTATTGTTAACAAATAGAGATTGCTTGGAAATTTCTAAAGATATATTTTTTACTGTATTATATAAATACCATCATAATTTATGTACAAATATAGATATCTGTTAATTACTTATTTTCTATTGCAATGTATAAGTCAATAAAACTTATTTAGAAAAATTTGAAATCAAACATCAGATTAACCTAGGAGGGTCCTCTATTCTTGTACTTTACAAAGGAATCTATCCAGATAAATAGCTTCATTTTGCTCAGGTTATTAAACTCCCTTGTTTGTTTTTGTAAATTCTATGATATATACTGCAGGCCAGACATCTGTGAGAAGAAAAATATAAAAATGGCAAATTTAATAACAATCTAAACTATGTAAATGTGTGCATTTTACTTTTTTTATTTTTATATTCTTATATAAGCTCAAGTCAGCTCATAATGTATCATTATGTTCTTCTTTATTCTTAAAACAACTCAGTATCTTCCTATGATAAATGGAAAATGACAGAAAAGAAAAATGTGATGATATGGGAAATAAACATACTAAAAGCCAATTTGTCATTGTTTTGTGACACATATGTATCTTCATATACACAAGAGCACTAAGCATAGTACTTTGCTTATAACAGGTACTCAATAAATGTTTGCTAAATGTTGAATATATTTAGCTCTGGAACAGAGCCTAAAGTATTATTGTAGAAATACTTGACTCATCAGTAATAACCCCAACTACACTAAGCATAACTTTGATTGGTGTAAGGAAGACTCTTTGAAAAGCATCTAACTGTAACTTATATAAGAAAAAAATTAATGAATATACAAAATATTTCCAATGAAAACCTAAAACATATTTATTGAACCAATGAAAACATATATATTCAAATGCACATGCACATATGCATAAACACAAATAACATACACATTAGAACACTGCCACATAACATCTCTTATTCCATTAAAGATATATGTGATGAAACTATGGAAAGATATTAAAATCACTCAAATATTACCAAAAACATAATTCCCATAGTGTATTCAATCTATCCAACCTTATGCAGCAACCTTGTGGTTTGGGTGGGATTAATCTCAACCCTAATCCAGGGATGAGCCCTGATTAGTTAAAGTAAATTCTCACAGTAATTGGCTTAGGCACATGTAATATAAACTCACATGCATGATTTTCTACTGGACACAGTATAATAGTCACAGACACATGACCTAACATGTTTCAATCAAAAGAGTGCCCAGGCCTTTTGTATGATTATTGAGAATAAAGGTAATTATTTTTCCCTTGGACATGAAGAAAAGAATCACTAAAGATTCTGGTAGCCATCTTGCCATTATGACAAAACCATTCTGAAAAAGAACTACTTGACAGGGATAGTCAAGGAGGATAAAGCCAAGAGAATTACAGACAAATGGAGCTGCAGTGTGATGATGATGTAAATATCTGGATTCAATATATGAATTTTCTGTTACACAAATCAATAATTTGCAAAGTACAATCACAAAAAATGTTCAATGGAAGAAAACATGTCACATATGACTACTGCAATATTGATGTTTTCTGTATAGCTGTATGTGTATTTGCACTTGTCTTTTTGGGAGGGAATCAATTGGACATTTTATTCTTTTAACAAAACAAAGTACAAACATGGCTCTATGGAAGGCAAAAGCATCTAGGTGATTATTGATATTTTAAAACACAAGAATTCTGTAAATAGGTAAAATGTACTAATTCAATTATTTGTAATGAATTTCAGTACAACTGAGAAAATATTAAAACTTTAACATTATTTTTCATTTATATGGTTCCTTTATGATAGTTAAAGGGAAACACTTTCTTCTAATATAAATACTAAAACAGCAAATTAGATTTACTAAAAAAAAGAAAGAAAGAACACTTTTTCTTCTCAGGTATACAAGGGCTGTCTGAAAAACAGTCCAGCCATAAATGCTTCTACTTTTCATATTATATGACTGGATACTTTCTGGACAGCCCACATGTATGTGATCCAGAGATAAAGTGACAGAAGCTTGGCATGAATTACATGTAAAAGAATCACCCATTAATATGAGGAATATATCTAACAATGACCTTACTCAGGTACTATTTACAAAAGATTGTGTCTAATTGCACCTAATATGCCTTGTGTGCCATTTGGGTTTGAGAGAATGTGGGGGCCAATTTGATTCAATAAGTTGATTAATGCCTCAAATTATATTGTTAGTGTTCCATTAATTAGCCTATAACACTGATCCTTGTTAAAATGCAATTATTTTTCATAGAAAGGTTTAACACATATACTTTATGCAAGAGTTTTCTATTATTGTAACAAAGCCATTCTACTTTATATGGAATTTGATATCAGGAAGTGGAATGTTGAGAGTACCAAATCCTAAAATGAGGAATAAGCTGAATTCTGTTAGAGACCCAAGAGTGAAAAGGACACTTCTTTCTCAGGGTGATGGTTCAAAAAAAAAAAAAAGAGTTGATTAAACAATGGCCTATTTTGTCTGGCGATACATACCTTACGCCTATCACACTAGTCAGGGACTTAAGAAGATGTTGAAACTTACCGGCCTCTTTATACCAAGGAAGAAAAAAGCTCATTCTAAAGTTCTCCTGTCTGAAGCATAGAGAAAATTAAAAAAAAATGGCCTTGTTTAAAAAGACCTTTGCTGCCTGTAGCTTATAACGAATGGCTTGAGAGGCTGGTGATTTGGAGCCTGATAGGATTGGAAAAGCCAATTTTTATTTTTATTCCAAATCTAATGAGTAGAGATAGGAGGGCAAGAATTTAAGACTTAAGTACTAGGAAAAAAATTCAACTACTGGGGTTCCCTAAAGCACTTTTCTGATCAAGTAGATGCTCACTCCTGTCATGAAGAAGCAGCTCAGATGTGATCTACAATCAAAAGGCAGCCTGGCTGTGTCTCCTTTCCCAAACGTTTGCTGCAAATTGCCTCAGTCAGGGAAATGTGCACAGTATAGAGACTTATTAAAGAAAAAGAAAGGGCTCTCAATTGAAGACAAGAACTAGACCAGAGGATTTTGGTTAGTAGGTCATAGAATTCAGAGGGGAAATAGTACTCAAGGTCTAAAAATTGTGAAGGTATTTTATTTCCAAAGAAATTCCAAGTCTGCTTTAAAAATACCTGGTTATTATTCAACCCTAAGGTAAACACCAGAACCCTCAAACAATGCAAATAGAAGATTAAAGTGGCACAATCCCCTGAAATGGGATTTTCTTCAATGCTGATCTCAGATATAATCATGATAACAACTACTAAACAACACTTTTAATGAATGAAAGTAAGAACAGCCTGGAACTCCCTGACAATACAGAATATAAGTTTGTTCCCAATCTTTCCTTTTCTTAAATCAGGATATCCTTTTCTCTTGTAACTTTTTATTTAGGCTTTCTGGACTTGGAACTTTAATAATAACCCAGTGGATGATAAACCATTGCATTAACAGTTCAAAGAGACTGCAGCTCATCCAAATATCCTGACCTTGAAACTGGATGACATCAATGGACAATGTTCTACACCAAGATTGTCCAACCTCAGCCTGTGGGCTGCAGGTGGCCCAGGATGGCTTTAAATGCAGCCCAACACAAATTTGTAAACTTTTTTAAAACATTATGAGATTTTTTTTTGCCTTTTTAAAAAGCATATCAGCTATCATTAGTGTTAATGTATTTTATATGTGGCCCAAGACAATTCTTCTTCTTCAATGTTGCCCAGGGAAGCCAAAAGATTGGACACCCCTGTTCTAGACTTTCTCTTTTCAGGGATATTATTTGGGCATTTTTGAAAGTGAATAAGGAGGGTATGTCACAATGTTGGATATTCAAAGACAAAGATTGTAGTATACACTGATACTGCTCATCACATTTCCTTTCTACCACGGATTCAAACAGGATAGATCTTACCCTCAGTTCTACATGTGAGCTTGGTTTTTGCACAAGCCAATTTAGATAATTCTATCTTCTTCTCAGAGCCGATTCATGATCTAAGAGATTCCAATCGGAGATAAAGCACACACTTTTTGTTTGATATTTGAGGAAAGATATATGGATTAATAACACTTGGCTGTGGATAAGAAAACAAGAGTTTCTAAGAACTGCCAAGGGGAGCCAGCTGTATCAATGTGAGAAGCTGTGGAGAGTAGGGTTGAGAGGTTAACAGAGAAACTAAGATCCCTCCCAACTTTAGGCTAAAACTCTATATTAAATCCTTGATCAAAACTTGAACTTTTTATTTACTGTGTCTATACATTTTTTGTGGCTTATGTGGGTTTGAAACCAATAGCTTCCCAAATAACACAGGATACAATACACTATAATGTTCTTCATCAACTTAATAAATCTTAAAATAACCAAAAATCATTTTAATATATACTTATAGCACCCTCAGTGCCAAATATTCTGATTTCAAATTCAATGTTCAATTGCTTAGTTTACCACATTTAGTTAATTGCTGTTACTCATAAAGCATTATCATTAATGCCACTGATGCTATTATCAACAAAATGATGAAAATTTGAATTGGTTCACTTATTCATCAAATGAACATTTTTAGAAAGGATGTATTATCTTATTACAATCAGGGTGCCAAATAGGAATTTAATACACCATTTTCTAAAAGCTGGTTATAAATTACAATGTTTAAAACAATTCTATCTCTCCCTCTCTCCTCACTCAATTCCTCCCTCCCTCCCTACCTCCCTTACTCTCTCTCCCCTCTCTCAACTAAGTAAATGCTAAAACCATGTGAATCTCTTGCAAGGTGAAAAGATTATTAAATTCAACATGTGATAGATTCCATAGCAATTACTGGTCATCATTACCAGTTGCCCAAACCTAATCCCTCTTTAAAGTTGCCTTTGTTTTACCTCTTTATTTTGAGGTTGCCTGATTTGTAATTTCTACCACTAAATTGTTTGTATACTTCATTAACTTTTAGAAAATATCAAAATTTGTGTTTAAGTGTGTTTGCAAAAACATAACCTTTGTTCATTAACCCTTTTGGTGCGGCTGTCGACACAAGTCCACGGTAGGGCCTAGGTGCCAGAAGCAACTAAAGTTGACATCTAGTGGTGTAGTGCTACAGGCATGCTTACATGTTGATAGAAACCATATAAGAAGAAACTAACATAAACTGCAACTGTAACCGGTTCTTTTTGAAATTCATATTTTGTCTCAAAGTTTGCTCAAAATAATCAACAGTGGGACAAGAGGAAAGTTTTTCAGCACCAAAAGGGTTAATGACAGCTCTCTTCTGTGTCAGTTTAGCATAGGGGCATGCAGGGTAGTTTAAGGCTCAACCACTTTTCATCAGCAGGACTGTGGGCAAATCCTAACCCAACCAATTTCCTCACATCCAAAATGAATATAATAATATAATCTGCCTCACTGGATTGTTATGAAGATTGTTAATGCATGAAGAAAGTTTAGAATAAAGCTTGGCACATAACTTTTGTTCCATCAGTGTTATCAATTTTTGTGTTGTTATTCATCATTACAAACATTATCTAAGAACACTAAGATCAACACTTGGGAACAGAGGTTAATACAATTATTAAAAGCCTAGGAATTCAAAAACTGGTGTTGAGTCCCATGTCTATTGCTTTCTAACAGCTGCTGTGGGCAAATAGTGAACATATTCTTAGTTTATAGAATTAAAGTCTATCTCCTACCTCACAAGTTTATTGGGGGACAACATGAAACAAAGCATGTAAAAGGAATATGCACGTGTTATAAACCAAGAGAAATTCTTTTCACACATAAGGAGATTGTATATTCTTTAACTGGATCAAAGAATTCCTTTCATTGCCTGTTCTGGGAAGGGCTAAAATCATGTGACATTTGTTTCTCTCCTTCCATGAAGACACAACTGGACATTAAAATACAAACATTTCTCCTGCTTCTCAATCTACTAGGGTTTAGATATGGATAACATAACATGAAGTCATTATCTGATGTACCATAGAAAGGAAAAATTGGCCTGGTTTCCCAAGTCCTCATAATCTCACCATATCTTATTTTTGTTAGGGGTTTTTTATTAATTGGGGACAATGAACTCTTTTGAGAATATGATGAAAATTGTGAATCCTTTACCCTAGAATAGATATATAGACATATAAAAACATTTTGAAGATTTTGTTAATGGGATAATGGACACCAACATGCACACTTCAAGAACTCCTCAGGTCTTATGAACTCTAATGATTTTTAGATCCTTTTATCTTTAGTCATCTGCACTAGCCTATCACTTTGTGTTCAGTTAAAATTCTACATCCTTCAGCTGTCAGGAACATTAACAAACTCCTTTAAAAAACTGACTAAAAATACAATCACACATGTATTTGGCTGCAATATCCTCTGGTTATGTTTTAAAATATGAAACTTTATTATATAGTACTCTATTTACCACTATGATAGCATTTATATATTATCCTCAATTAAAACATTTATTTTCAGTTTTGTTTATTGAATTGTGACCTTTTGAAGACTGTATCACTAATTATTTTCTTTTTACCCATTTCACTTACTGAAAGTTGAAAATGTATGTGAGAGAAGATATTTGTTATTAAAAACTAAAAACATTTGCTTATATATTTAAAACTGGTAAATTAATTAATAAAATAAGAAAAAACAGAAAATTTCAAGAATTAAAACTGTCCTATAAAAACAATATAAAACAATTTAGTGTAAAATATTCTGGATGTCATTGCCTTTATTATAAATACATACAAGGTGGAACAGTTAATTTCAGGAACTCATCTTAGAAAAAGTGCTACATACCTCATTGCTGAACATCACTAAAGTCATTTTCAAGCACACCCCTTGGGAAGCTATGCACCAAATACCAACACCTAGTCCACTCTTCAGATCAATTTTAAAACTCTTTTTCTACAAGAGCCATCAGAACTGTCATCATCCCCAAAATCTTGGCAAGGTTATGACACCTTACTGAGTTGTTTGTACAGTGCTGCCAACATAAGCGCAAGGTAGCAAGTTTGTGAACCTGTCAAATTTTGGGGACAACAACAGCTCTGGTAGCCATTCCAGAGAAGGAGTTCCAAAACTGCTTTGAGAGTGACCTAGGCACTGGCATCGGTGCATAGCTTCCCAAGGGGAGTACTTTGAATGTGACCATAATGATATTCAGCAATAACCCATGTAGCACTTTTTCTAGGAGGAGTTTGTGAAATTAATTGTTCAACCTTTATACAGATGTACACACAAATATTGTGTGTTTTTTAAAAAACAAGTCATAATGTTCTCCCAGCTACATTTTTACAAATACATTATATTGTAAAAATTTCTCAATGCCGTTAAAGTTTCTATTATAACTTGGTTCTTGGTGGTTCTATGGTATTATATCATTTGGAGATAAAATAATTTATTTTAAGAAACTAAGAAGGTATTCTAAGATGTAAATTTCCATAGGAAGCACATTAATTCCATAAAAAGAAATAAATATGAAGAGACAGACCTGAGGAATTGATCTATAAACTATCTTTCCTCCCATATGTCTCATTTGAACACTATTCAGTAATCTCCTATTAAAACTGAAATGAAGAAATTACATAGACACCAAGTATTTTCTTTGCTTCTTTCTATTTCTTAAAATTTTATAGGGAGTTCCCTGATGGTGTAGTGGCTTAAGGTTTCGGCGCTGGTGCTGTCAGCGCTGCGGCCTGGGTTCGATTCCCAGTCAGGGAGCTACCCACATACCAAAAAGCAAAAAAAAAAAAAAAAAAATTATAATAATTAAAACTAATGAAGTCCATTAACTATAGAGAAATAAAAAACCTACCTTTATAAAAAGTTAATATAAAAATCATCAATGCAGACAGTGTGGAGGTCCCAGAAAATTGGAAATGGAGTTACCATATGACGCAGCAATACCCCTTCTGGGTATGTACCCCAAATATTTAAAAACCTTAGTCCTCAAAGAGTTATGTTCCCCAATGTTCACTGAAGTGCTGTTCATGTTGGCCAAGTCATAGAAACAACCAAAGTGCCCTGTGACAGATGACTGGATAAAGAAGCTGTGGTACATATACACAATGGAATGTTACTCAGCTATAAGAAAAGATGAAATACTGACATTTGCTACAAAATTGATGAACCTGGAGAACATCATGCTAAGCAAAATAAGTCAGACAGAAAAAGTAAAGACCCATATGACTTCACTCATATGTGGGATATAAAACTGAAAGCAACAAAGAAACAAAAACCCATGAACAGAGTCAATAGTTTAGTGGTTACTTGAGGGCAAGCGGGGGAAGAATGGGAGAGGAGAAAGGGAGAGCCAAATACATGGTTAGAAAAAAGAACTGACACTGAGTAGTGAACACGCAATGCAACACATAGATAATGTACTGTAGAATTGTACACCTGCAACCTATGTAATTCTTGTTAATCAATGTTACCCCAATAAGTCTAACAATAATAAAAGTTTATAAAAATCCTCTATTCATAATAAAAAATATCTACCACATTTATTCTGAGATTATATTTTTACATACTAGCTCAGTGAATTCTTAGTTTTTTCATAAGGCAAGAACTGTTCTTAAGCAGCTTTCTAAAAAGAGTAAAATTATAGTAATATATCCTAATTCACTCAATCAGTAAGTAGAATTAGAGGCCAAAGTCAGTCAGACTGATTAGCAATTGTGTGTGTGTGTGTGTGTGTGTGTGTGTGTGCGCGCGCGCGCACGCGGGCGCACATGCAGGTGCACGTGTGCTCACGTCTACTTAGGACATTTTAATACCATGAAATTAAAGAACAGCTGCTAAAGCCAATATGAGTACATGCTTTATTCAGGAGAGATATGTCTTTCCCTAACAGGAACAAAATAAGCATGTAATTTATCTGTTTCTTTCTCTCACAACCATAGTTACAGTATATTTCCCTAACCCATATGCAAAAAGCAATCTGAGTTTTTCACTTTCTGTCATTTAAAAAGAGGAGAAAATTTGACCAGTCAACATAAAATCATCTACCCTGGCATTCCTGTGAAGAATTCTAATCAATAAATGGCCTGGATCTCCTGACCCACTCCCCCCTGTCAACCTTAGAAATCAAACATCTTTTTGTTTTAAAGTTTGTGCATACTAATGATTTCATTATAAAAATTTTACAAATAGGGAATTCCCTGATGGTATAGTGGCTTAAGGCTTCGGCACTGGTGCTGCCAGCGCTGCGGCCTGGGTTCGATTCCCGGTCAGGGAGCTACCCACATACCAAAAAGCAAAAAAAAAAAAAAAAAAAAAAAAAAAAAAAAAAAAAAAAAAAATTTTACAAATAAAATAAATGTATTAAAATGAAACTAGAGGACCATGAAATCATTTCTAATAATGAAATCACCACAGAAAAACCTAACACACTAAGTAATAAATCTCAAAGTCACTAGGAAAAAAAAAAGAGAATCTTTTGAAAAATGTAATAGTTGTAAGTCCTACAAGGATAGAAGACAATGACAAATAACTGGAGTGATTAATGTCATTAGTGTGCTAGGAGGGGGTGATCAATGTTTAGTCCAATGTCATAGTTGGACCTTGTGTTTCCACAGTTGCATGTTGCACTTCATGGTGTGGCGTGGCTGAGATTATTACCCAGGAGATTTTCTTCAGAATGACTATTCTTGAAATTTACTGATTCCACAATATAAAATTCAGGTTTAGGGAAAAACACACTGCATGATGCATGGGTGGGAGAGCTGGGAAGATGTTGGTCAAAGGGTACCAACTTGCAATTAGAAGACAGGTCAGTTCTAGAAATCATACCACAAAAAAAAAA
>PVJL010008464.1:0-66382 GCA_004026885.1 Lyroderma lyra
GAGGGGAGAAAGGGGAGGGGGTGGGAGAGGAGGGGGGGAAGCTAAATATAAGGGGATGGAAAGAGGGGTCACATTAGGTGGTGAACTGATTATGCATCAAGTTGACAATGCACTGTGGAATTGTATGCCTGAAACCTATGTAATCCTTGCTAACAGATGTCACCCCAATAAGTCTAACAATAAAAATGAATTAAAAAAAAAAATAAAATAAAATAAAACAAAAAAAAAGATCTTTAATCCAAAAAAAAAAAAAAAAAAAAGAGAAGAAAACACAGTTGAAAAATTTTATAACCTTAGGTTAGTAAGAGTTCTTAGATATGACACAAAAAGCATAATCTGTAAAAGGCAAACCTGACAATCTGGACTTCATTAAAATTAAAAACTTTTACTCTTGCAAAGTACACTTAAAAGAAAACAATGAAGTCAAGGAATGGGATCAAGATGGCAGCATGACATGACATCCCTGAAATGTCTCCTGGAAATTAAAAAATGAATAGCTAAAATCAGACAAGGGAATCCCCAAGGGACACAGCTTCAGTTGAGAGATCCATGAACTGCAAGAGAAAACCTAAAGGTCCAAGAAAAGGAGGCGAAGAGGAGAAAAGGAAAAGGAGCAGTGCAGAGATGGGACTGTGAGAGCCCAGGGCTGGCAAAAGGACCCAGGAGGTGGTGGAAGGAAACAGGCTAAAGTGAAACCCGATTCCGAGTGGGCGGAGAAGGAGACAGTAGAAGCCCCTTGAGGGGATGAGATACAGACCAAGATCGACTAGAGGGATCCTAGGGCCCCAGCCAGAGCACCAGGCCCTGGATGTGATAGGGGCAGAACAAAGGGATGCTAAAGTGTCTGGGACAAAAACAGGGGCCCAGCCAAAAACTGCCTAAAACTAGGAGCCAAAAGGTATAGGACTTGCCGACAAATTGGCCCTCGATGAGCTTAAGATTAAATGCCAACAGCCCGGGGTGGGGGGGTGGGGGTCACTAACCAGAAAAAAACACAATCCCGGGTGAAATGTGGGCATGGGAGAAGGGAGAAAGGTGGTACTGATGATGTGCAATCGTCCTCGTGCGCTCCTGATGGAGGGCCAAGCCTGCTGTGAAGTGTGCATCCACTGCAGCTCTGTGCACTTCTCACAAAGGTCCAAGCTTGCTTTGTGGCGAGCATCCCCCCAACTCTGGTGTGCTCCTGATGGAGGGCCAAGCTTGCTTTGCATTGCACACCCCCTACCCCCTTCCATCTCTGGTGTGCTCCTGATAGGGGCCAAACTTGCTTTGCGGCAGGCAGCTGCCCAAGGTCTGGTGCGCTCCTGACGAAGGGCCAAACTTGTACTGCAGCGCATACTGGGCATGGCTTGGCATTCCCCTGACAGAGCAGGATTATGCTGCAGAATGTACCCGCCCCGGTCCTGAGTGCTTCTGACAGAGGGACAGGCCTGTTTCACAGCTGACCCAGCACCCAAGGCAGTGAGCAACCTTGGGGCAAATAGCAGAAATGAATGGCACTGCTCCCACTGCTAGGCAGAAACTATTGAAAAAGATAGTAAGAGACAAAGATGGATATTTCATAATGATAAAGGGGACAATACAAGAAGACATGACACTCATCAACATATATGTCCCCAACCAGGAAGCACCAAAATTTATAAATCAACTACTTGTCAATCTCAAAGGTGAAACTGACAAAAACATAATTACAGTAGGGAACCTAAAACACCCCCTTGACAGCCATGGACAGATCAAACAGAAAATAAATAATCTAAATGATATATTACAACAATTGGACATAACTGACATTTACAAGACACTAACTACATCCTACAACACAAGACTATACATTCTATTCTAGTGCACATAGACCATTCTCAAAGATAGACCATATGCTAGGACACAAAACTAGCCTCAGCAAATTCAAGAAAATTGGAATTACACAAAGCACATTCTTAGACCACAAAACTTTGAAATTGGAGATCAACAGCAATAAAGCAGCAGAAAAAAATCACATGTACATGAAGATTAAACATGTTATTAAAAAAACACTGGATCAAAGAAGTAAAAGAAGAAATTTAAAAATACTAAGACCTTGCAAGATGGTGGTAAGAGAGGGGATCCCTGAAACCTCTCCTGGAAAATACTACAGAACAATCAGGATCCAACATGGGGAACCCTGAGTGGCACAGTCTCAGCTGCGAGATCCACACATTGCAAGAAAAAAACACCTGAAGGTCAGAGAAAGGGGGGTGAATGGGAGAGGAGGTAGGGAGCAGAGCAGAGATGCAGCTGCAGAATGTGACCCATGCTTGACCAGGAGCTAATGGAGGGAACTAGGTGGGTAGGAACCAGGGGATGCTGGCCAAGCAGCAACACGATCTGGGTGGATTGAGGGCCTAGTGATAACAAGAGCGGAGGTAAGAGTGGCTGAAACCCTGTGAGACTGCGGAGGAATTAGACTGAGCAGCAGTGCACTGGGTCCCCATACAGAGCGCTGCATCCTAGATGGGTTAGAGGCTGAACAAAGCACCTGAACTGCCCTGGGTGAGGATAGAGCCCCAGCTACAGTGTCAGGCAACACAGGTCAGCTCTGGTTTGAATTTGAAACTGAGAGCCAACTGCCGTGGAAACACTGAAACATGGTCCTGGGTGAAACGCGGGCTCAGGAGAAAGAAGAAAGGTTGAGCAGCCCCCCACCAACATGATCACAACAGCTGGGTTACCCTGCACCCCGCCTCCCCCACCCCCGCCCCGGGCTTCCCTGATGAACAGACTTGTATTGCAGCAGTGTCAGCAACCAGGAAGAAAAGAAGCTGCACCACCCCCAAACCCAGGCAGAACCACAGACACTGAGCCTGGCAGCTTCCTCTCTCTCCCAAAGCTTGCTCCCCAGCAACGCCACCTAGTGTCTGCTCTCCAGCCAGCTGGAAAACAGACATGGAGTTCAGGAAAACGCCAACACACAAGTACAGCAGCTTTTTCTTGCACTCATCTCAGAGGCATAGCACACCAGGTCCACCACATTTTCTAAAAAAGGAGGCACATCCAGACCAAGATAACCAGATCGAAAGAAGGAAAGCCCACTTTGCAGGAAAGCTCCCAGAAATACGAGTTCAAATAATCAAGAGAAAAATATACCAACTGAGAAGAGGGAAAAAAAAAGGCCTCTCTATATCTGCAACCGGAAAAGCCTTCGTGCCCAGAAAAAGAAACACATCAAATGCCTTAGAATTCAAAGCTGCTCAGAAAGAAAATGAAAAATCTACAGAAAAGGAACTTATACATCTGGAAATATATGATCTAAGTGACACAGAATAGAAGGCTGCAGTTCTTAAAACACTCAGAGAACTGAAACAATGTTGGCAGAATACCCTGACCCAGATAAATGACCTCAGAAAGGCAATGAACAAAAGGAACATTTTAACAAAGAAATTAAAAATACAAAAGACAATCAAATAGAAATTTGAGAGATAAATAAGGCAATAAAAGAACTGAGAAATGAACTAACCACCACAGGAAACGAGGCCAGCCAGAGGAAAGAATTAGTGATATCCAAGATCAGAACATTGAAACAACACAGACATAAGAAGATAGGGGCTTAACAATCAAAAGAACTGAAAGAACTCTATAAGAACTACCTGGCTCCATTAGAAAAAAACAGTATTAGGAAAATAGGAATAGCAGAAGGGGCAGAACAAAACTCTACAGAGAGCTTACTCACAAATAGTAGACAAAAAAATTCCAAACCTATGGAAAGATGTGGAACCCCAAATTCAAGAAGAAAATTGAGGGAGTTCCCTGGTGGTGTAGTGGCTTAAGGCTTCGGCGCTGGCGCTGTCAACACTGCAGCCTGGGTTCGATTCCCAGCCAGGGAACTACCCACATACTACACACACACACACACACACACACACACACACACACAAAGAAGAAGAAAAGAGATCTCCCTAGCTACCTGGACCCCTGCAGATCTTCTCCAAGACACATTATACTGAAGATGTCAAAAATCAAAGACACAGACAATTTTCAAGGCAGACAGGGGGAAAAAAAACTATAACCTTTAAAAAGAAAGCCTATCAGGATATCATCAGACATCTCAGCAGAAACACTACAAGCCAGAAGGGAGTGGAATCAAATGTTCAAAATATTAAGAGAGAAACTTCCAGCCAAGAATAAACTATCTAGCAAAATTATCCTTCAGATATGAAGGAGGAATAAAGACTTTTTCAGACATATAGAAGCTGAGGGATTTCTCCAGCATGAGGCCAGCATTTCATGAACTACTGAAGGAGGCTATTCAACTTGAAACAAAAAAATTAGAGTTGGGACAACAAAAAAGAAAGAAAAAAGGAAGAAGTAATGGCTATAAGAAATCCTCATATATCAATCATAACCCTAAATGTAAATGAACTGAACTCATCAACAAAAAGGGAGAATAGCAGACACAATTAAAAAACAAAACCCATCCATATGCTGTCTCCAAGACTCAGAGTGACATGGTGGAAAATAATACTGCAAGCACATGGCATCCAGAGAAAAGCAGGAGTTGCCATACTGACATCTGATGAAACAGACTTCAGGATAAAAAAGGTAACAAGAGACAACAAAGATGGATATTTCATAGTGATAAAAAGGCCAATACAACAAGAAGACATGATACTCACTAATATATATGCCCCCAATCAGGAAGTACCAAAATTTACAAACAACTACTAACAGATATGAAAGGAGAAACTGACAAAAACACAATTATAGTAGGGGACCTAAACACCCACTTAACAGCCATGGACAGATCATCTAAACAAAAAATAGATACGGAAATATCAGCTTTAAATGATACATTACAACAACTGGACATAATTGACATTTACAGGACACTTCATCCGACAACACACAACTATTCATACATTCTTTTCTAGTGCACAAGGGACATTCTTAAGGATAAACCATAGGCTGGGACACAGAACTAGCCTCAGCAAATTCAAGAAGATTGAAATCATACCAAGTATATTCTCAGACCACAAAGCTTTGAAATTGGAGATTAACTGCATAATGAAAGAAGAAAAAAATCACATATACATGGAGATTAAACAACATCTTATTAAAAAATGATGGGGTCAAAAAATAAGAGATTAAAAAATACATAGACACTAATGACAATGAAAATACAATGTATCAAAATTATTGGGACACAGCAAAAGCAGTAATAAGAGGAAAATTTATATCATTACAGGCCTATCTTAAGAAACAAGAAACATCCCAACATCCCAATTTTAAAGAGCTAAAAAAAGAACAGAAAAAAACCACAGTTGGTAGAAGGAAAAGAAACAATAAAAATTAGGACAAGAGCTAAACAAAACTGAGAAGAGAAAATCAAAAGGAAAAATTAATGCAACAAGGAGCTGGTTCTTTGAAAAAAAAAAAAAATCAGTACAGTTGATAAACTCCTGGCTACGCTAACCAAAAGACCAAAAGAAAGAACACAAATAACCAAAATTAGAAATGAAGGAGAAGAATTTATGACTGATACCACAGAAAAACAAAGGATCATAAGAAAATATTATGAAGGGCTTTATACCACCAATTTAATAACCTCAAAGAAATGGACAATTTTCTAGAAACATATAGTCTATCTAGATTGAACCAAGAAGAACTGGATAATTTAACTAGACCAATTAGTAAATAAATTAAAATGGACTAACCAATGAGTTTTACCAAGCATTCAAAAAGAATTAATGCCTATCCTCCTCAGACTCTTCCGGAAAATTGAAGATGAGGCAATACTTCCCAACTAATTCTATGAGGCCAACATTATCCTAATACCAAAGTCTGGTAAGGACAACACAAAAAAAAGAAAACTATAGACCAATATGTCTGATGAACACAGATGCAAAATATCCTAAACAAAATATTAGCAAATAGAATACAACAACACATTGAAAAGATTATATACCACAATCAAGTGGGATTCATCCCAGGAGCACAAGGATGTTTCAACATATGCAAATGAATCAATGTGATACACCACACAAACAAACTATAAGATAAAAACTATATGCTCATATAAATTGATGCAGAAAAAGCAGTTGACAAAATACAACATCCATTTATGATCAAAACACTGAATAAAATAGGTATAGAAGGAAAGTACCTCAATATAATAAAGGCCACATATGACAAACTTTCAGCTAATATCATACAGCATGGGGAAAACCTGAAGCCCATTCCCCCTAAAATCGGGAACAAGAGGGATGCCCACTGTTACCACTGCTATTCAATATAGCACTGGAAGTCCTAGCCAGAGCAATTAGGCAAGGGAAAGGAATAAAAGTCAAACTGTCACTTTTGCAAATAACATGATCCTTAATATAGAAAATTCCAGAAGACCCCTGCAGAAAACTATTAGAAACAATAAACTAATACAGTAAAATTACAGAATAAAAATCAACATACAAAAATCAATTGTAATTCTATCTCCAAACAGCACATCTTCAGGGGATAAGAAAAAGAGAAGCAATACCTTTTGCAATTGCAACAAAAAGAATAAAATACCTGTTAATTAACAAAGAACAATAGAGACTTATTCAATGAAAACTGTAAGACACTATTATAATAAAAGAAATTGAAGAGAACATAAAGAAATGGAAAGATATTTTGTATTCATGAGTAAGAAGACAACATTGTTAAAATGACCATAATAGTTTAGTGGTTACCTAGAGGCAAGGGGGAAGAGGGTGAGTGAAGAGGGAGGGGGTGGGCAAGGAGGGAGGAAGAGCCAAAAATATGGTGATGGAAAAGGAACTGACACTGGGTGGTGAATACAATACAACACATAGACGATGCACTGTAGAATTGTAACCTGGAACCTATGCAATTCTTGTTAACCAATGTCACCCCAATAAGTCGAACAATAAAAAAAAAATCAATAGACCATAAATAAAAATGACCATATTACCCAAAGCAACACATAGATTTAATGCAATGTCCATCAAAATCCCACAAACATATTTTCACAAAATAGATAAAAAAGTATCAGATTTGTATGAAAGCACAGAAAACCTTGAATAGCCAAACCAACAGTACATAAAAAGAATAAGGCTAGAGGTTATCATGCTTCCAATTTCAATTTATACTACAAAGCATCAATAATCAAGACAACTTGGTATTGGCAGAAAAACAAACAAACAGACCAATGGAATAGAATTATAAATCCAGAAATAAATCCACAAATATATGGACAAATAATTTTTGATAAAGAAGTGAAAAATATACAATGGGGAAAAAAGAAAGCCTCTTCAGTAAATGGTGCTGGGAAAACTGGAAAACCATTTGCAAAAGAATGAATCTGAGCTGCAAACTGTCGCTATTTACTAAAATTAATTCAAAATGGATTTAAGACCTCCACATAAGACCTGGAACAATGAACTGTATAGAAGAAAACATTGGTACTAAATTTTTAGACCTTGGGCTCAAGGAGGACTTTATGAACCTGACCTCAAAGGCAAGGGAGATAAAAGCAAAAATAAATGAATGGGACTATATCAAACTAAAAAGCTTCTGCACAGCAAAAGAAATCATCACTAAAGCAAAGAGAGAGCCACATGAATGGAAAAATATATTCTAAAACAATGCATCTAATAAAGGATTAATATCTAAACCATATAAAGACCTCGTATGACTCAACAACAAAAATAACCCAAACAACCCAATTAAAATGTGCTGAGAACCTGAACTGACACTTTTCCCATGAAGACATATAAATGGCCAACAGACATATGAAAAAATGCTCAACTTTATTAGCTATTAGGAAAATACCAATCAAAACCACAATGAGATACCACCTCACATCTGTATGAATGGCTATAATCAATAAGACAAGGAATAACAAGTGCTGGAGAGGCTGTGGAAAAAAAGGAACTCTGGTACACGCTGGTGGGAGTGCAAATTGGTACAACTGCTATGGAGGACAGCGTGGAAATCCCTCAGAAAATTGAGACTGGAGTTACCATATGACCCTGCAATCCCCCTTCTGGATATCTACCCCCAAAATTTAAAAACCTCAGTCCACAAAGACTTATGTACCCCTATGTTCATCGCAGCGCTGTTCACAGTGGCCAAAACATGGAAACAGCCAAAGTGCCCTGCGACAGATGACTGGATAAAGACACTGTTGGTACATATACACAATGGAATATTACTCAGCTGTAAGAAAAGATGAAATACTGCCGTTTGTAACAAAATGGATGGACCT
Source organism: Lyroderma lyra (assembly GCA_004026885.1). NCBI lineage: Eukaryota > Metazoa > Chordata > Mammalia > Chiroptera > Megadermatidae > Lyroderma > Lyroderma lyra. Next base: position 8,237 of record PVJL010008464.1, read on the forward strand.
CAAGAGCATCATGCTAAGCAAAATAAGCCAGACAGAAAAAAAACAAGGACCATATGACTTCACTCATATGTGGAATATAAAACTGAAAGCAACAAAGAAAAGAAAAACAAAAAACTCATGGACACAGTCATTAGTATAGTAGTTACCTGGGGGCAAGGGGGGACAGGTGGGAGAAGAGGGACAGGGTGGGGGCGGGGAGCCAAATGTATGGAGATGGAAAGATAACTCACACTGGGCGGTGAACATATAATGCAACACACAGACAGTACACCTGGAACCTATGTAATTCTTGTTAACCAATGTCACCCCAGTAAGTCTAACACTAAAAAAAAACAACAAAAAAAAATTAGAAGATTCATCTAGCCCAATTTCAAAGCACAGTACACAAAGCCACAGTAATCAAGACAGTGTTGTAGTCCTAAGTATGGATAGATAAACAGAGTAATGGAAGAGGAGTGAGAGTCCATACACTTATGGTCAAATGTACTGGTCTATAAACCCATACATTTATGGTCAAATAATTTTCAGCAAAGGAGTGAAGATCATTCAATAGGAAAAAAAGTATTTTCAAAATGTTTGTGAGACAACTGGATATCTAATGCAACAGAATGAATGTGGACCTCTACTTCACAGCGTATGTAAAATTTAAATCAAAATGGACCAAAACCAAGAGCTAAAACTATAAAATTCGTAGAAGGAACCATAGGTGAAAAATCTGCATGACCCAGATTAGGCAAGTTTTTCAAAAACACATGCAATCCAAGAAAAATAAATAAATTAAACTTTATTAAACAATTTTTCTCTAATTTTTATATTAATAGTTCCATCAAGAAGGTTAAAGGGGGGGGGGGTCCCCTGGAGGTCTAGTGGCTAGATTTCGGCACTCTCACCACCGTCGCCTTGGTTCGATCCCCACTGAGGAAACCAAACTCCCCACACACACAAAAAAAACGTTAAAAGACAAACTACAGGATCGAAGAAAATATTTGCAAATCATTTATTTGATAAAGGCCTAGTATCTAGAATATATAAAGAAAAACTAATTGGGTTAAGCCAAATAAATAACTCAATTAAAAATGGGCAAGGAAGATCTGAAAGTCATTTCTCCAAAGAAGATATACAAATGGTCAATAAATACATGAACAATGCTCGACATCATTATTCAATAAGGAGACAAATCGAAACAATGAGATATTACTTCACACCCACTAGGATGGCTATAATCAAAGAGTCAGATAATAACAGGTGTTGGCAAAGATGTTGGGAAACTGGAACACTTGTGCAGTGCAGGTGGGAATGTAAAATGGTACAGCTGCTGTGGAAAACAGTTTGGCAGTTCCTCAAAAAACTAAACATAGAATTACCATATGACCCAGCAATTTTACTCAGCAAAATCCATCCTGCATTTCCCATCCAGGATAATGGCACTACTATTCTTTGTGTCTCTGAAGCCAGAAAACTAGTTGTGGAGAGGGGAAAAAAATTCAATCTAATAAAATGGTAATAAATACAAGAGACATGAATCTCCTCTAGCCACTGCTGATAGCCTAGTTCAGGCCTTAATCATATCTTACATAGACTAATACAATAACCTACTATCTGAACTCTTTCTAATTTCATTCTAATTCCTCTTTCATATTGTTTCTCTAATTTGTTCATTAATATTTATTAAGTAAAAAGGCAGGAAATTCTTAAGAAAAGTCACAGAATTACTGCTCACTTTTGAAAAAACTCAAAACCATAATGCTTATAAAGTTTACTTCAGTAGATAAAACATTCAAGATCTCCACAATATGGCTAAAACCTTCCTTTCCAGTCTTTTCTCTTAGTATATCTTATCCCTTAATGCTTGCCTCATTAAATGATATGGGAAGTCTCACCTCTTCTTTAATTTTTGTGAAGAATTTGAGGAGGAAAGGTATTAAATCCTCTTTGAATGTTTGGTAAAATTTGCTAGTGAAGCTCTCTGGTCCTGGACTTCCTCTTTTGGGCAGATGTGGATGATTGTTTTGATTTCTGTTCCTAACTCTCCCAGGATTGCACTGTGCTCCTGCCTTCATTCCTCAGTCCCCAACATTACCGATACTAAAGCCCAGTAAGGATAACATACAAAAAAACACTATATACCAGTACCTGTGAAGAACACAGATGGCAAAAATCCTCAACAAAATACTAGCAAATAGAATACAACAACATGTTAAAAGTTTATATAGGGAGCTCCCTGGTGGTGTAGTGGCTTAAGGCTTTGGTGTTGGCATTGTCAGCGCGGCAGCCTGGGTTCGATTCCTAGCCAGGGAGCTACCCACATACCAAAAAAAAAAAAAAAAAAAGCAAAAGTTTATATACATCACAATCAAGTGGGATTCATTCCAGGAACACATTCAACTTATGCAAATCAATCAATGTGATACAGTACATAAACAAAATAAAAGATATAAAACCATATGATTATATCAACTGATGTGGAAAAGCATTCAAGAAGATACAGCAGGGTTCCCTGGTGGTGTAGAGGCTAGGCTTCGGCGCTCTCACCGCTGCAGCCTGGGTTCGATCCCGGCTCAGGGAACAAGTCAAAAAAAAAAAAAAAAAAAAAAAAAAAAAAAAAAAAAAAAAAAAAAAAAAAAAAAAAAAAAAAAAAAGAAGATAAAACATCTATTTATGATCAAAACACTTAATAAAATGGATACAGAAGGAAAATACCTCAACATAATAAAGGCCATGCACTATGACAAACTCTCAGCTAATTTCATACTAAATGGTTAAAAACAAACCTTTTTTAAAATCAGAAGTAAGACAGTAAAGTCCCCTGTCACCACTGTTATGCAACATAATACTGGAAGTTCTAGCCAGAGTTATCAGGCAAGAGAAAAAAATAAAAGGCATTCAAAGTGGGAATGAGAAGTTATTAATAAATTGTCACTTTTTGCAGATGACATGATTGATTGATTGATTGATTTGCTTTTTGGTATGTGGGTAGCTCCCTGGCTGGGAATCCAACCCAGGCCGCAGCACTGACAGCACCAGCGCTGAAGCCTTAAGCCACTACACCATCAGGGAACTCCCAGACATGATTTTTTATTTATAATAAAGTCCTAAAGACTCCACCAATAAACTATTAGAAACAATAAATGAATACAGGAAAGTTGCAGAATACAAAATCAATATACAAAAATTCATTGCATTCCTATATACTAACAATAGTGAAACTTCAGACAAAGAAATGGAAAAACAAAAAACAAAAACAAACCAATACCTTTTGCAGTTGCAACAAAAAGAATAAAATAGGTAGAAATAAACTTAGCTAAGGAGTGAAGGACTTATACATGGAAAACTATAAGACACTATTAAAAGAAACTGAAGACACAAAGAAATGGAAAGAAGATACAAAGGAACAGAATCATGTTCACGGATTGGAAGAATCAACACAGTTAAAATGGCCATATTACCCAAAGCAATAACAAATTTAATGCAATTCCCATCAAAATCCCAAAGATATTCTCTCAGGAAATAGATTTTTAAAAATCATCAGATTTGTATGGAATCACAAAATAGCCCAAATTGCCAAAGCAATTCTACCAAAAAAGAACAAGGCTGGAGGCATCATATTCCCCGACTTCAATTAATACTACAAATTGACAATAATCAAAACAGGACGGTATTGGCAGGCAAACAAACACACAGACCAATGGAATAGAATTAAAAGCCCAGAAATAAACCCATATATATATATATATATATATATATAATAATAATATATATGGGTTTATATATATATAATTTTCAACAAAGGAACCAAAAATATACAATGGAGAAAGAAACCCTCTTCAACAAATGATGGTGAGAAAGTTGGAAAGCCACATGCAAAGGAATAAATCTATCACCAAATACCAAAATCAACTGAAAATGGATCAAAAACCTCCAAATAAGACCTGAAACAGTAAACTGAATGGAAGAAAACATCGGTACTAAACTTAGGCATCCTGGGTTCAGGAAGGAACTTATGAATTTGACCTCAAAGGCAAGGGAAGTAAAAGTCAAATAAATGAATGGGACTATATCAAACTAAAAAGCTTCTGCATAGCAAAAGATACCATCAATAAAATAAAGAGGCAACCAAGTGCATGGGAGAAGATATTTGCAAACAACACCTCAGGTAAGGGGCTAATATCCAAAATATATAAAGAATTTGTACAACTCAACAACAAAAAAAGCAAACAATCCAATTTAAAAACAGGCAGAACACCTGAACAGACACTTTTCCCAAGAAGACATACAGACAGCCAACCATTATATGAAAAAATGCTCAACTTCACTAGCTATTAGGAAAATGCAAACCAAAAACCACAATGAAATAATCACCTCACAACTGTTAGAATGGCCATTATCAATTAAGACAAATAATAAGAAGTGGTGGAGAGGTTGTGGAGAAAAAGAACCCTCATACACTGCAGGAATGTAAATTGGTACAACCACTATGTAAAAGAGTATGGCAGTTCCTCAGAAAATTAAGAATTGAATTACCAAATGACTCAGCAATCCCTTTTCTGAGTATCTACACATTTAATCTGGGAAGTTTTTTCCCCAAAGACATATGTACCCTATGTTCACTAAAGCACTGTTCATGGTGGAGGACATGGGAGCAACCAAAGTGTCCTTTGATAGATGATTAAATAAAGATGTGATACATTTACACAATGGAGTATTACTCAGCCATAAGAAAAAATAAAATACTGTCATTTGCAACAACATGGATGGATCTTGAGATCATCATGCTAAGCAAAGTAAGGCAGACAGAGAAAATCAAGAACCATATGACTTCACTCATATGTGGGATATTAAGTGAAAGCAACAAAGAAAAAATAAAAACTCATAAACACAGATAACAGTTTAGTGGTTACCAGAGCATAAGGGGGTAAAGGGGTGGTAGAGGAGGAAAGGGGGTCAAATATATGGAAGAACTGACTCTAGATGGTGACCACACAATGCAACACACAGATACTGTATTATAGAACTGTACACCTGAAACCTATATAATTTTACTAACCAATCTCACCCCAATAAATTTAATAAAATAATTTATCAAAGGTCTTAAACTGAAATCTCTATAAAAGCTAGGCAGATAACATAAATTAGCAAAATGGATAAAGTGTCAGAAACACATTAGAAATGTACATGCCTCTTCTAAAGGAAGACAGTCCCCACATGAGTCCAATTATTGCGAAGTAGACCTGCAACACTGCAAAATCTTCTCCTGACTTATTAGGAATCACATCCTAGGAAGAACACATCAGTTTACTGAAGCCTTCTGTTTTAACAGAATCTGCAGTTTCTGAAAATCACATTTGATTACATCCTACATATTAAACCCAAAAACTTAAATAAAACCTTGTTAGCAGTTTTCCTGTTTTGTTTTTCTTTTTTTTTCACTCAAGTAGACAGCAGAGTAAACTGTTCACATTTGTAAACTATAAGATATATAACTACATAATGTACAACAGATAATATCTCTAAATGAATTTAATCAATTTTGTGGAAAAATCTTCCCACTACATTTTGCTGCAACAAATGATAAGTGTAAAAAATAAATATACAGTGCAGAAAACATAATTTTTAAAACTACAGAGATATTTAGGTATCCACTATTAGCAATATATTAGAGAGAGGAGGCTTACAAAGGAGTGTAAGATAAGAGTCACGCAGTCCATTCCCTTATAAACCTTAAATTTTTTAATGAGAAATGGACCAAGCGTATAAGCAACCACTATGTAAGTGGATGAAACAAAAGATCAATGTAACATTCAAGATTTACATGGTCTGATCCTACCTACCTTGTTAGCTTCATCTCTTTTCAACTTCCTTTGTTCTGAAGACACAGGCCTCTAAGTTTATCACCATGCTCCTCTTTCAAAAGAGACTTGAATACACAGTAACTAAAAATACAGGTTCTAGAATAATATTATCTAAGTCCCCAAACTGGATCTGCCAACATACTAACTGTTGACTGTTAACGTGTTGACCACATAGCTTAATGTCTCTGATCTCAGCTTTCCTATCACTAAAATAGGGGAAATGATATCTGTCATAAAGATTTTGTGAGGTTTAAATGAAATCTGTGTAGAGAACATAGTGCTAATAATCAGTAAGCATTTCATTCCAAACTCCTCTCCTTTCTTCAGTTTCTGGTTATTCTCTGGTGGGAAACTAGCTCCAAACCAACTCTTTTTCCAGGCACAGTAAATGAGCGTGAGTGTGGGTGTGATTGTGTGTGTGATGCTTCCATAAGATTTGCTTACACTTAATTAGCACTTATATCATCTCACTGTATTAAATTACTTGTTTACTTATCTATCTCACTCTACCACTAGGTAAATTCTTTAAAGACAGAGGCTATCCTATTTATTTTTGAATCTTATGTACCTAACACAATGTCTCTTGTAGACAGCAGGCATTCAAGAAATATCAGAGTGAATATAGAAATTAAACAGGTGAACAATAAAAAATATGGTTGTAATAAGCAGGAATTGTGATAGTATATACAAAATTTTGGTATGCATTTATATTCTGTCAAAGTGTGGTCCACAGCCACCTAGGCACTTTAGTCATCTGTAGTATCTGAAGGAGTAAGAAGCAGTTGTTGCTAAATTTGTACAGATTCTACCTCCAGTGTTTTTCAAATCAAAATCCTCATTTCTAATCACACAGCCACTACTCTGTTCAGGTCTGTTACTTCTGGTCTGTTCTAGGGCAAAAATCCCTGCCAAATAAGTATTCCAAACTCTACAGTCTTTCCCCTTTAATGCATTATGATGTACACCTATAGTTGCTTGCTGGCCTCCCATCATCAATCTCCGCTTTTTACTAATGCTACTAATTTCCTTTTGGGATTTTAACTTTCCTCTGCTGCCTAGGCAGGACTATATATAAAGATGCCTGGTTTTCCTCTCATAGAAATATACATGAACCAAGCTAAACCAATTCTTGTTTTCAGGGATTCTAAATCTTAAGCAAATGACACAAATTTGAAAGAAAAAAAAAAGGGGGGGTGTGGTACTCACTCATTCTGGTGGCAACCAGATTACACTGTCAATTCATTTCTCATATCAAGACCTCAGGAACTGCCCTAGACTGGCTCTCCAGCCTTTCTTTTAAGTGACCAATTTAATAGCCTTACAATAAATTTCTTTTCTCTTTAAGACAGTCAGTGTCACTTTTTTGCTTGCAAACGAAGACCCTAATTATTAGAGCCTAATGGATACAGCACGCCTGATTCATATAAGATCTCTAAAGCAACACTCAGTCCTCCTGCTCAAAAACTTTAAATGATCCACAACTTCCCATTATACAAACTTCTCCAGGCTAACTTTTCAAGGTTCTCCCCATTTGGGTCAAATCTACATTTCTAAACTTACTTCTCACTACATGTATTTAGTAGTGCTATTCTCTTCATTTGAAATGCTCTCCACCAAACACCATCTGTGCCTATAAATTTTATTTACCGTTCTGTATCTATTTCAACTGTTCCCTTATATGTAAATTCTTATCAATTCCACCAATCCACTAGCATATTTTAGAAAAATCCTCATGTCACTTTGTATGTTTTATTACATATTCTCCATTCACTTATTTCTATATGGGTTATATTCTTTACTGAACCCATTACCTCTTCCAAAAGGCAAAAGAGGATGTAGAAATGTGTTAAGTGTATGCTGTCACAATTCAATCAATAATGATGTCCCCACAGCACAGGGAATATAGTAGTATTGTAATAACCTTGTTCTAGATAAGTCTAGGTGGTTTCTTAGACTTATGGTAATCACATCGTAAAGTATATAAATACAGAATCACTATGTTGTACATCTGAAACATCTGTAATATTGTATGTCAACTATACTGTAATAAAAACAAAAATTATAATGATGTCACAATGTTGGCCATAATACAATGACAAATTCAAACCAAATTGTTTTTGAAACTTGGTGCAAATTTGGGATTGACTTCTGCTTCTGAGCAATAACAGAATAACTGGGACAGGATTTACCTTCCTGTCATAAGCATCTGCAACACTGGAAAAATGTAAAATTCCTTTTTAGACACTGGACAAGAGGCAGCACATGACTTCAACCTCTGAGGAGTGAAACAAATAAGGTAAATTCTATGGTTATTGGCTTTCTACCTGGAAACATTTTCCAGAATGCTCTACAGGGAAAGGGCTTCCAAGTAAAGCATGGCAGTCTCTCTGAACTAAAAAGATAGAGAACAGAGTTCAGTTAGATCAATCACAGAGATAGAAAAAGTGGGATTTTTACAGACAGAATTCCAGAACTGTTTAGGGGATGCCTTCACTATGTGACTGAAGGTTAATTGGCATATGCATAAGGTGACACTCCACAAGGCCAGGCAAAGAACAACTGTTATGAGGTTGAATTCCCAGTAGTCACGCAAGGCTGGGAGAGAGTCTGAGTTCCAACTCAACCATATTAGAGAGTCCTTGTTGAAGACCTAGAACATTCAGTAGAGACCCCAAAGGGGTTACCTTAATAGGAAGCCTAATTAGCTCTAGCATACACAAGTAATTGCCAATCAAAACAAAGTTTAACATTCTTTAAAGACAGACAAAAAAAATTCAGCATACAAAAAATAAAAATGACAACATATTATACTCAATTAAAAATTAAGTCATACCAAAAATGGACTGTTAGCCATAACCAGCAGAAAAATCGGTCAACAAAAAACAGATCTCACAGTGAAAGAGAATTTAGCAGAAAAGGGCATTAAATTATTATAAATATTTTCAAATACTTAAATAAGAACACATGCAAAAGAAAGAGAGGAAAGAGAAAGAGAAAAAAGAACAAAATAGAAAATCATACTTCAAAAGATGAAAAATAAAATTCAGAAATAAAAAAATGTAATAGGTGGGACTAACCACATACATGCCACTGCAGAAGATTCATAAATTTTAAAATGATCTATTAATATGGAGACATGAACATTAGAACCAAGTAACAGTACAGAGAGAAAAAAAAATGAAAAGGTATAGGATCTCAATTACTGTGGGACAATATTAAATGGTCTAACATGCGTGCAACACGAGTACCACATGAAAGGGCAGACTAAAAAAATTATTACAATAAATAATGACCACAATGTCTTAATTTTGATGGAAACTATAAGCTCACAGGTTCAAGAAGCTCAGTAAGTACCACCAAGATAACCTCAAATCAAGATGAAGACAGTATAATCAATGAGCTAAAAAACCAATGATAAAAAGAAAGTCTTAAGACTAGCCAGAGAGGAAAGACATATTTCCTACAGAGGAACAAAGGTAAGAATTAATGCAGATTTCTCATCTGAAACTATGCAAGTCAAAAACATAATGGCAGGACATCTTTCAAGTATTAAAATTAGGAAAAAAAAGACCTGTTAATCTAGATTATATATGGTAAAAATATACTTTAAAAATGAAGGTGAGGAAATTCCATGATGACAGAGTAAACACTATGCCTGCTTCCTTCCGTGAACACATTAAAATTACAACTAAATTAAGGGAGTTCCCTGGTGGTGTAGCGGCTAGGTTTCGGTGCTCTCAATGCCGCGGCCTGGGTTCGATTCCCAGCCAGGGAAGTACCCCCTCCCCTCTGCAAAAAAACAAAAAACAAAAAACAAATTACAACTAAATTATAGAACAACCAACCTGGACAAACCATCTGAGGTCTAGCTGAACACAAGTTTTATAATTAAGGATATAAAGAAGAAGCCACGTTGAGACTGGCAGGAGGGGTGGAAACGCAAACAGACTGGCCCCAAACCTCTGTGTGGTGGTTGGGAATCAGGAGGGATATCTTAGCTGCAGAGTTCCTCTCAAGGAGCAAAGGACCCCAGTCCCATACCAGGCTTCCAGCCTGAAGCAGTGGTGCTGGGAAGAGGAACCCCCAACAACATCTGGCTGTGAAAAAGTGGAGAATCCAACCATCTGGGTGGGACAGAAGGCTGCAGGACACCCAGATGTCTTTTTAAAGAGCCTGTGCAGGCACTTACCCTGGGCTCCAGAAGAGAAATGATGACTTGATGGGTGCAAGAGACATATAGAGGGAACTGAGGTGTGTGCCTTCAGGGCGAGGGCTGAAGGACAGTCACAATTATCCTTGTGTGGAATCCTCCTGCCGTGTAGTTGTCAGGCAGGCACCCTCTTTTCTGTGTTGTGCCCTCACGCCACATGGCCAAATCTAAATCTGAATTGGTCTGGTGAGTTCTGCGGGGACTCTACCTTATCTAATTCCCTGCAACACCAGAAGCACTTTCTCAGAGAGCAGCAGTCCCACTCACATTGCAATCTTTGTTGGAAAACTATCGGAGCCCGCAGGCCTCAGGGAGGCAATGACTGGCCTCCATGTGTTCTGAGACTTTTGCTTAATAACTCTAGGCTCAGCTCTGGCAACAAACCAGAATCTACAAAAGTAATTAATACAACTCTTCCCACTCTAGTGACTTCCTGAGATGAGACCCTGACTAATCCAACTTGTGTACCACATGAGGCTTTATTAGTAGCTGAAATTTAAGGGAGCTGGCAGGTGGCAGCAAGCTTTGGGGTGTCCTGGCTTTTTATAGAGCTACTTCTGGCCTGATACTGGTGGCAGCCATCCTTGGTTCACAAAATGGTCTCTCCCACATGCCTCCAGGTGCAGTAGAGCCAATGGATCACTTTGTAGCTCCTACCGGGTACTCCCTGGCTAGTCACAGGCAGTGGCTAACCTGCGCTTGTACCAGAGCCCCTCCCAAGAGGCCCCAGAACCAACAAACCTGGAGGTTGGCTTCAGACCACAGCAGAGCACTCCATGCAATTAGCCTCATAAAAAGGCAGTCTCAACAGGCACCAGAATGCTGGGGCAAATCCCACTCAGTAGACCATAAGCTGTGGATGTGGCCAAAGCCCACAGCTAATCAGGTTGAGGGTCAATCCCACCCACTTATGTGGCAATAGCAATTAAGGCTCAACCATAACAGGAAGGCGCACACAACCCACACAAGGAATACATCTAGAGCACCCAGAGGAGGTGACCAAGGAGATTGTGCCCCACAGGGCACCTGCTACATAAGGCCACCTGACCAACAGTGGGAGATGTAGCAGATCTACCTAATACATAGAAACAAACACAGAGAGGTAGCCAAAAGGAGTAAACAAAGAACTATATCCCAAATGAAAGAACAGAAGAAAATAACTCCAAAACAAGAACTAAACAAAATGAAGGCAAGCAATCTACCAGAAAGAGTTCAAAACACTGGTTATGAAGATGCTCAAAGAACTTAGCAAAAACTTCAACAAAGAGATAGCTAGCATAAAAAAGGACATAGAAACCATTAAAAAAAGAACCAGTCAGAAATAAAGAATTCAATGAGTGAAATGAAGACTGCTCCAGAAAGAAATCAACAGCAGACCAGATGAAGCAGAGGATCAGATCAGTGATTTGGAAGACAAGGTAGCAGAAAACACCCAATCAGAACAACAACAAAGAATCCAAAAGAATGAGGATAGTTTTAGACACCTCTGGGACAATATCAAGCATAACAACAGCTATAAGAAAAGATGAAATATTGCCATTTCCAACAAAATGGATGGACCTGGAGATCATTATGCTTAGTGAAATAAGCCAGATAGAAAAAACAAAGAACTGTATGACTTCACTCACATGCGGAATATAAAACTGAAAGCAAAGAAAAAAGAAATGAAGAAACAAATAACCCATGGACACAATCAATAGTTTATGTTTATTTGGGGACGAGTGGGTAAGGAAGAGGAGAAAGGGGAGGGGGAGGAGAGGAGGGGGAGAAGCTAAATATAAGGTGATAGAAGGAGAAGTCACATTAGGTGGTGAACTTATTATATACATCAAGTTGACAATGCACTGTAGAATTGTATGCCTGAAACCTATGTAATCCTTGCTAACAGATGTCACCCAAATAGGTCTAACAATAAAAATGAATTAAAAAATAAATAAATAAATAAATAAATAAAACTGAAAGACAGATAAAGAGGTTTGCTGATAAGAAAAAGCTGAAGGAGTTTATTGCCACCAAACCAGTATCACAGGGAACGTTAGAGGGACTTCTTTAAGACAGAAAAAAAAAAAGGCAAAATAATGAATAATAAAATGGCATAGCTATATATCTATCAACAATTACTTTCAATTTGAATGAATGCGCCAGTCTAAAAGACCTGGAGGTTTATTGTGCTGAGTGGAGTGTCAGACAGAGAAAGACATATTTAATGTTATTTTGCTTAAATGTGGAATCTGAAGAACCAAATAAACAAACGAAACAGAAACAAACTCAGATAACAGAAAACATTTGGATGGTTGCCAGATGGGAGGAAAGCTGGGGGTGTGGGAAAAAAAAGAAGAGGAGGTTAAGAAGTATAAATTGGTTGTTAGAAAGTAGTTATATAAGTGTAGGGTATAGCATAACAAATATAGTAAATAATACCATAATAACTGTGTATAGTGTCAGATGGGTACTAGATTTGGTTTTTTTTTGTTTTTTTTTGTTTTTTGTTTTTTTTGCTTTTTGGTATGTGGGTAGCTCCCCGGCTGGGAATCGAACCCAGGCCGCAGCGCTGACAGCGCCAGCGCCGAAGCCCCAAGCCACTACACCATCAGGAACTCCCTAGATTTGTTGATGTGATGGATGAGAAGGGGTTGGGGGCAGGGTGAAAAGGTGAAGGGATTAAGAAGTAACAACTGGTAATTACTATAAAATAGTCATAGGGATGTAAAGTAAAACATAGGGAATGATGTGGTAGTAAATATGTATGAGGTTGAACAATTAATTTTGTGAACTCATCTCTGCTGAATATCACTATGGTCAGCTTCTAAGTACTCCCTTGGGAAGCTATGCACTGACGCCAGCACCTAGTCTACCCTTCAAAGCAATTTTGGAACGTTTTTTCTGTAATGGCCATCAGAGCTGTTGTCATACCCCAAATTTGACGATTAGGTTTGTGAACCTGCCACCATGTGCTTATGTTGGCAGCACGAGACCAAGTTGTTCACATAGTGCAAGATGTTACCACTGGGGTAAACTAGGTGAAGAGTATACAGGATCTCTCTGTATCATTTCTCATAATTGCATCTGAATCTATAATTGTATGAAACAAAAAGGTTTCTTTTAATTAAGGTAAAATAAAGACTTTCTGACAAAACCTGTGAGAATTCATTAACAGTAGTTCTGCAATGTAAGAAATGTTAAAGTAAGTTCCTCAAGCACAAAGAAAGATAGTGGACAAAAACTGGGAATCTACACAAAGAAATGAAGAATATAAATGATTAAATATATGATATAAATATGAAAGACCTTTGAAATAACTTTTAATTATTTTAAAAATATAATGGACTGTTTAAAGCAAAAATGATAACAATGTAATCTAGAGTTTTTAACATATAAACAAGAACAATGTATGACAACAACAGCACAAAGGATCAGAGGGAAAAGTAGAAGACTGCCAGTAGAAGGTTCTCTAATATCTGAAGTGGTAATAATATTAATATTATTTGAAAGTGAAACACGGTAAGTTAAAGAGGCCTACTGTAACCCTAGAATAACCACTTAAAAATTGTGGCTTGTTGGAGTTCCCTGGTGATGCAATGGCTAAAGCTTCAGTGCTGTCAATGCTGCGGACTGGGTTCGATTCCCAGCCAGGGAACTACCCACATAAACAAAACAAAAACAAAAACAAAAAAACAAACAAAAAAATTGTGGCTTGTTAAGCCAATAGTGGAGATAATAATTGAATAAATAAATATACTCAATCCAAACAAAGGCAAGCAAGAAGCAAAAGGAACAACCAAAAGATGGGACAAATAGAAAATGAACAGCAAGAAGGAACATTTAAATCCAGCCATATTGTTATTTTCATTAAATGGTCTAAGAACACTCCAAATAACAGAGATAAAATGTATAAAAAAAGAAAGACCCTTTAAAAAAAGGCAATTTAAAAGAACTGTCAACAAGAAACTCACTTTAAATATAAAGACAAATATAGGTTAAAACCATGGAAGATATACCATACAACAAACACTAAGGTTAAGAATACTGGTACTCTAGTAGCCCTAGTTACATACCCAAAATAACTGAAACCAGGGGCTCAATGTTTGTAGTACTATTCACAACAGCAAAAAGGTCTAAACAACTCAAACGTCTACCAACGGATGAATGGATAAACAACAGGTCACACACACACACACACACACACACACACACACAATGGAGTATTATTAAGCCTTTTAAAAAGGAATGAAATCCTTGAAACACACAACAACATGAATGAGACATAAAAACATTATGCTAAGTGAAATAAGGCAGTCACAAAAAGAAAATACTGTATGATACCACTTATATGAGGTACCTAGACTAGGCAAATTCAGAGACAGAAAGTAGAAGTTATGAGGATTAGGGAAAAGGGGCAATGGGAGTTACTGCTTAATAGATGCACAGTTTCTGTTAGGGATGATAAAAAAGTTCTGGAGATGAATAGCGGTGATGGTTGCACAACACTATGAATATACTTAATGCCACTAAATTGTATACTTAAAAATGGTTAAAATCGTATCTTTATGTTATGTTTATTTTACCTCGATTTAAAAAAATGTTTAAAGAATGTTAGAGTGGCTGTATTACCAAATGACCATTCAGAACAAAGAAGGTTACTAAAGATAAAAAAGGATGTTCATAACGAGAAAAGGACAATTCATCAAGAACACACAACAATTCTAAATGTGTATGTATGCAATAACAAAGCTTCAAAATACATGAAGCAAAACTGACAGAACTTAAAAGAAAAATAGACAAATGAACAATTAGAGTTGAATGTCAACATTTCTCTCTATAACTAAGAGAATAGAAAATAGGTATACAGAAACTTAAACAGGGAGTTGTGGTGTAGTGGCTTAAGGCTTCTGCACTGGTGCTGTCAACACTGCGGCCTGGGTTCGATTCCCAGCCAGGGAACTACCCACATACTACAAAAAAAAAAAAAAAAAAAAAAAAAAAAAAAAAAAAAAAAAAAAAAAAAAAAAAAAAAAAAAAAAAAAAAAAAAAAAAAAAAAAAAAAAAAAAAAAAAAAAAAAAAAAAGGAAAAAAAAAAAAGAAACTTAAACAACACTCAAATTAACTTGATCTAGTACACATTTATAAAGCACTCCATCCAAAAAAATGCAGAATACACACTCTTCTCAAGCATTTATGGTACATTAACCAAATCAGACCATAAACTGGGCCATAAAACAGGTCTCAATAAATATAAAAAAATTAAATTCATACAGAGTGTGTTCCCTGACCACAGAATTAAAAATTAAATCAGGAACCTTCCTCAATATTTGGAAATCAAACAGCATATTTCTAAATAACACATGGTTGGCCAAAGATAAGGACACAAGAAAAATTAGAAAATATTGTGAATTGAATAAAAATGAGAACATGTTATATCAAACTTTGTGGTTCAAAGCTAAGAAAGTACTTAAAGGGAAATTTATAACATTAAATCCTTATATTAGAAAATAAGGTTTCAAATCAATAAGTTTCCAGCTTAAGAAATAAACAAAAAGAGCATATTAAACCCAACACAACCAGAAGTAAGGAAATAATAGAGTAAAAAACAATGAAATTGAAAACAGAACAAAAGTAACCAACAGTTTTTCTATTTCACCAAAATCTATTTTTTTAAAAGATAAAATAGATAAATCTCTAGCCAGACTTTTTAGAAATAAAAAAGATACCAATTACCACATCAAGAATTAAAGAAGGGATATCCCTAAGACCCTATAGATACTCAAAGAATAGTAAGAAAATATTATGAATAATTTTTACCAGTTAATTTGATAACTTAGGTGAAATGGACGAAGTCCTTGTTTGAAAACACTAACTACTGAAGCTAACTCAAGTATAAATAGATAAACAGCTCTATTTCCAGTAAGTAAATTGAATTTGTAGTTAAAAGCCTTTCCACAAAGAAAACTCAAGACCTAGATGGTTTCACTGGCAAATTCTACCAAATATTTAAAAAAGAAATAACAACAGTTCTACATAAACTCATCCAACATATAAACACTTACCAATTTGCCTTAAGAAGTCAATAATACCATGATACCAAAACCAGTATGAACAAGGAAACTATAAATCAATATCCCATATGGATATAAATGCAAAAGTTCTTTAAAAATATTAGCAAACAGAATCCTACACTTATGAAAATAGTATTTCATGAATAAGTGGAGGTCACCATATTAGACTAAAATAACCCTAGAGCCAGGAAACTACCCCCCCAAAAAAATTTTAAAAATATAAAAAATAAATTAAAAAATAAAATAACCATATGATTTCAGTAGAGGAAAAAAAAAGCATGTGACAAAGTTCAATTCATACATGAAAACACTTACAGCAAACTGAAACTAGAAGGAACTTCCTTAACCCAATAAAGAACATTTGTAGGAATCATATAGTTAATATCATAGGTAATGATGAAAGATTAAATACTTTCCCCATAACATAAGAAACAAAGGAAGGATCTATACTTATCAACCCTTTCAAGATTGTGCTGAAGGACCTACTCGGTGCAATAAAGTGAAAAGAAATAAAATGCATCCAGATTGAAAAGGAAAAAATAAAATTCTTTATTAATAAACATACTTGTCTATATAAAAAATGCCAAATAATTTGCAAATAGCTACTAGAATAAGTGCTTTATCAAAGTTGCAGAATACAAAGCCAACATACAAAAATTAACTATTTTTATGCACTAGTAATGAAATTGAAATTTGGGAGAAAAAAGTAACATAACAACAAATAATAATTAAATATTTAGGGATAAATCTAACAAATATGTGCTATATTTGTATGCTGATAACTAAAAAGCACTGATAGAAATCAGAGATAATCCATACCAATGGATCCTATTTGTAGGTTAGGAGATTCAACATTAAGATGTCCTTGCTCCCCCAAATTATCCAAAGACTCAACACAATCTAAAAAGAACAGCAGTCAATTTGTAGAAGCTGACAAACTGATTCTAAAACTTACATAAATTAGGCTTCGGCGCTCTCAATGCTGCGGCCTGGGTAACAAAACAAAATAAAACAAAACGAAACAAAACAAAAAAAATAAATAAAACTTACATAAAAAGGCAAAGTACCTACTAGGATGGCCAAAACAATTTTCATTGGAATAAAGGGGGGACATACTCCAACTGTACTCAAGACGATATAAAACTATAGTCCTCAAGATAGCATGATATTGGTATAAGGATAGAAACATAAATTAATGGAACAGGTAGAGTCCAGAAGTAGACTCACACATATATGATCAACTGCTTCTTGAGAAAGGTGCAAAGATAATTCAATGGGAAAAGGACAGGTTTTTCAATAAATACTATGAAATATGTTTTAAAAAAAACCAAACCTCTTACCTTAATTACCCTTAAACAAAAATGTACTCAAAACAAGTAACAGACCTAAATGTAAAACCTAAAACTTTAAAACTTCTATAAGTATAGCACAAAAGTTTTTTGTGACCTTGGTTTATGCAAAAATTTCCTAGATATAAAACCAAAAACACAGCCCATAAAAAAAAAAAAAACTGAAAAACTAACTATCACAATTGAAAACTGCTCTAAGGATACTGTTAAGGAAATAAGAGATAAGCCACACACTAAGAGAAAATATCTGCAAAACACGTATCTAATAAAGGGCTTTTATCCTGAATATATACAGAATCCATAACTAAGTAATAGCCCAATTTTAAAATGGAGGGAAGGGGCAAATAATTTGAACACTTAGCTAAAGAAGAGATACAGATGGCAACTAAGCACACGAAGAGACATCAAGAAAGTGCAAATCAAAGTCATAAGAGTCTCCTCCACACGTAAGGGGTGGGCTAGACTTAATGACTCACTTCCAGGAACAGAGGAGGAAAAGGGAAAATCGCAACTTTAGAGTAGTGAAACTTGGCAAACACTACATTAAGCAAGTAAGAAAGGCTAACCATCAGTGTCATATGCACATCATGTAGCTAGCTCTTTGACATGACGTGATGAGAAAAGCACTACATCTATGTAGTATCTTCCCCAAAACTCATCACCCCTAATCACTAGAAAAACATCAGACAAACCTAGACTGGGGACATTCTTCAGGATAGCTAGCCAAATACACATCAAGACTGTTAAGGTCATGAAAAACAAGCACAGGAAGGAATGAGAAACTCACATTCCAGAGGAGACTGTGATAGAAAAAGAATAATAGAAAAACTGGTAAAATCCAAATACTGGAGTTTAGTTAATAAATAATAACATACACACAAAAGTTTTGACAAAAGTACCATGAAATGCATACAGGATATTTATTAATTACAAAGGGGAAAGTGGTAATTACAGTGCAGAAATGCAACAGATAAACTCCTCAAGCAAATGAATCAGGTTAACATTAACAGTAATAAGACATACCAATATCAGGTATCACATTCTTAGTATTATGCACTGAGAAGGGCGCAGTACCACTTACTCTGCAGTTATTCTTAACAAAAATACATATCCTCAATCTAATCATGAGAAAACACCAAATAAGCCTGAATTGAAAGACATTTAAAAAGTAACTGACCAGTACTCATCAAAAGCATCAAGGTTGATTTTTAAAAAGTATCAAGGTTAAAAAACAGTGCCAAGGTTTACAAGACAAAACTGAGGTACCATCACAGGCCGGAAGGTCACACAACAAAAGTGTAGTGTAAGGTCCTGGAGCAAGAAGGGGTTTATTAGCAGAAAATCTGGTAAAATTCAGATAAGGGATGAGGTTAAGTTTATAATATTATACATATCAATGTTGATTTCCTTGTCTTGGTAATTATTCTATGATTATGTAAATTTAGGGGAAGCTGAATGAAGGGCATACCAGAACACTTTATTAACTTTACAATTTTCCCAGAAGCCTAAATTATTTAAAAAATTTTAAAAATACATATGTCAATTATATCTCAATAAAACCAGGGGAAAAAATACAAAAAAGAATGTCTGACTCTAGTGAAATCTCCAAAGGTATAAGCCCTTAATTACTGAGAGCTAATGTATTAAAATGATATTCTAGCATTTACTTTGATTTCTGTAATTAATCTTAGGAAGAAATATTAAAATTTCATATTTGCAGTTCATAAATTTTTATTGTATACCAGAATATTAGCAAATTGAGAAACCCATTTTTTTTTTTTTTTTTTTTTTTTTGGTATATGGGTAGTTCTCTGACTGGGAATCAAACCCAGGCCACAGCGCTGACAGCGCCAATGCCGAAGCCTTAAGCCACTACACCATCAGGGAACTCCAAGAAACCTATTTTATTCTAAGCAATTATTGCAATAGTTAAGTAAAAGGAAGTTTTCCACAAAAAAGAGGGGCAAAATATCCTTTAAAAATTTAGAAATTTATGGAAAGAAATAACAGTTTTGATAATATGCTAAAATATAGAATTATCACAGCAAATCATTAACATTAAGGTTTAATAATGATCCATTTTTCAATATCCAAATATATACAATAACTCATAGGGAAAGAATGACTACAAGATTAAGCATTCTTATTTATATCAAGTTTGAACCAATTTGTGTTCATATTGTAACCAGACAATATCAAAACCAACCAGTAAGCCAAAATAAGTATAATTCATTCTATATTTACTACGTCAGTATTTACTAGGTCTTTAACAAGTACCACTTGGGATCCAGAAATGATTAAGCAAGGGACACAAATAATAGGAAAAATTACACTTTCATTTAACAACTATTTATTAAATAATAAAAGATGAGCAAAAGATAATACGTGCCTTGAATAAGCTTACCCCTTTTTGAAAATTAATGAGTTCAAACTTTGCCTCTCTAGAGTACCAAGCATGATACTAAATATAATTCCATGAAGGGAAACTAAAATCTCAAATCAGTTTAAAAAATTTTACTCAACATAGTTTTAAAATTAAACCAGTTTAGGTTAAAAAAATGACAAATATATACCTTCATCTTGTACTAATGGAAGAAGCCACACAATATGTTCTACTTGATTTATTGTATTAATTTATAATACATAACCATTCATTTTATGATTCAGTCATTTTCTCTAAAACTTCTCATGGAATAACTGGCTTCCCCCCTAAGTAAGTCTAATGGGCACTGAATCTTGCATGTGACTATTTCTCTCCTTACTTCGAAAAAAGCATGGAAGAACAAATTTTACTCTACGTTGTTCAATAGTGAATATCACAAAGATATGTTAAAGAGGACAGTTTTTATGTTATGTGTTCTTACCACAAAACAAAATAATAAAAAGCAACACAAAAGAACATAAGGAAATTTTTTAAGGTGATGGATATGTTTATTATTTTGACTGTGGTGAGATATCACAGGTGTATGCTTATGTCCCAACTCATCAAAATGTATATATTAAATATACATAATTATTTGTATAGAATTATATCTCAATAAAGCTTAAAAACAGTAAATACCATGGATACTTTCAGAGTACATATTTTACTAGAGGACTCATCTTGTTATCCTACCTTTATTTTCACGTGCTTATTTAATATTATTTTTTATGTTACTCACCTGAAATCAAGTAATTTAATATGCATTAACTTCAAAAATTATGCTTTTTATGCATAAAATTGAATGAGCATCTTTCAATGCCAAGTCAAAAGACATTATTAAAATATCTGAAGAAAAAGCCCAAAATTACTTTACCTGCATTAAAATTCATAATTGTATATAATGTTAGATGGGGTCTTAAATGCTTTCAAAGTTTAAATTTGTCTACTGTATCTCCTCTTTTAAATTACCCATAGTAATTTGTATTTGTACCAAACAGTTTGGCACTTAATTATATAGTAATACCAAATATTTTATATCTTCAAAGATTTTTCTTGGTAACTTAAGCATACTTCTTTAAGAATCAAAAGTTTATTTTTTATTTTTCCAAAGAAGATTGTACAAATGGCCAATAAGCAAATTGAAAACATGCTCAACATCAGTAGTTACTAGGGAAATACAGATCAAAAACACAAAGAGATAGACTTCACACCCACAAGAATGGTTTATAATTAAAAAATAATTTTAACAGAAAATAACAACTGTTGGAATAGATGTGAAGAAACTGGAATCCTTGTGAATTCCTGATGGGAATGTAAAGTGGTTCTGCCATTGTGGAAAACAATTGGTAGTTCCTCAAAGTTAAATGTAGAATTACCAGATGACTCAGTAATGGCTCTCCTTGGTATATGAGGGCTCTCCGGAAAGTATCGAGTCATGTAATATGAGAAATAGAAACATTTATGGCTAGATTTTTTTTCTGGACAGCTTTGTATACCACAAGAACTGAAAAGAGGTACTCAAAGAAGTACGTATACATACATGCTCACAGCAGCACTATTTATAATAGCCAAAAGGTAAAAACAGCTCAAATGTGCATCAAAAGATGAACAGATAAACAAATTGTGGTATATACATAAATAGAATATTATTCAGCCATAAAAAGGGTTGAATTAATAATACATATTAAAATGTAGATAAAGTTCCAGAACCTTATGCTAAGTTAAAGAAGCCAGATGGAAACAGTTGTACACTGTATGATTCCATTTATCTGAAATACCAGAATAGACAACTGGGGCTCAGTGATGGGGTACACCCAGCAGCAACATCCCTGTTTCCCCATCCTCTATCTTCAATGTTAGCAGCTCTCAACAATTTTAGTCAGCATTTCCACCTGACTATAAACATCACTCAGCAAGGATACCACATATTTGAGCACCCTTATGTCCCCTATTCCTAAAATAAAGTTTCATAAAATACAGTTTCTCACGAGAATGTGAAATATCCCTGGAAGAGAAGAATGAAACATATTTCAAAGGAAGAAACCCTATAACTTCATAATTTACTGGACAAATATAGGCCAGGAAAGAGAGTAAAAGAATAAAAAACAATCTCAAAGTTTTTAGCTTATAAGACTTTATAGAAAGATTTTTAATGGAAACAAAAATACATGCCCATAAAAAGCTTACACACAAAATTTCACAGCAGCTTTACTCATAATAGCTAAAATCTGAAAATGATTCAACTATCAATCAAGTGAATGGATAAAATATGGCATATCCAAACACTGGAATATTACTAAGCAATGTAAGAAAAGAACTACTGATATATGCCAACAATATGGATAAAAACCATAGACATTATGCCATCAGAAAGAAGCTAAACAAAAAATATATACTGTATGATTCCATTTCTATGAAACTCTAGAAAAAACAAATCTAATTCATAGTAATAGAAAGCACATCTATGGCTAACTAGGAATAAAAGTGGGGTTAGACTAATTGTAAAGGGGACTGGGGAATTTTCAGAGGAAATAAAAATGTTCTAACTCTTCACTAGGGTGATGGTTACAACCATTGATCTGTACCACTAAAAATATGTGAATTTTACTGCAAGTAAATTATACCTTTATAAAGTTGACTTTTAAAAAACCCAGGTTATTAACATTGAAACAGGTAGGTAAATAAGGGGAACCTCCTGTGAGATGAAAAAGATTAATCTATTTTAGATATGTTGAGCCTGAGTCCACAGATATCCAAGAAATACAAGACATCTCAGGCTGGCAGTTCAGTATAAGGGATGGGGCTGGGAGAGGCACTGGAAGAGGAGAGAAAGAGGACCAGAGCAAGAAACAAATCAAAGTATCGATGTTAAGAGACATCCACAGTTAGGAGCAGTCAGAGACACAAACCAGTAAAATAAGATTTTTAAGAAGGAAGGGGGTGGTGATAGGGTTAAATAGAAGACATAAAGGACCACCCATGAGTTTATTCTCCTTGTGAATTCTAAATCTGTCTTTCATGAACAACTTTTTCTCCTGTCACTTAACATAGTATTTTATAAACAGGGAGAGTCTCTCTCTAAATTCCCTGAAAATTTAATAAACAAACTGATGTTTTAGGCACTTAAGATATAAAAAGAAAATAGGGTCAAGAGGACTAGAGTCACTAGATTTCTGCTCTTAGAAAATTTTTTTACATTTTTCTGCACACACTAATGAAGTAAATACCAGTAAGTTATATTATATCCTAAATTAGCATGTGCATCATACAGTTATTTTGCTAATGATAAACTTTTCATGTGTCTCCTTAAAGTTTTGATGAGTATTTGTACATGTTCACTGTTCTTCTGCAGACTTACATACTAAGAGGATTCATTTCCCCAATGCTTTATCTATCATTCAGATGTTTAATGCCAACTACCTTTGAAAGGGTACACAAGACATGTAGTTGCCTGTACAAAGAAGTACAAGGTGGCAGGGTAACTTACTTTTGATGTTATAATTTTTGGTAGTATCTTTTGAATTTTATACCATGTGCAGTTATAATTTATTCTAAATAACTTTTTCCCATTAATTAAGGCCTTTCTGATTTCAAGGTAAAAGCTGCTGATTTTCTAAAGACCAGCCATGGTTTCAACATGCAAGGATAGCTTGGATGAAGGAAATGCTGTGACTAACTTTTCACAGGCCTTCTCCATTACAGAGAATCTTCGTTCTGTCCATCAACTTCATGTCAAAGTACTGTCAGCCTCTGAAAGATAAGCACTTTCCTTCCAACAGAGGTAAGAAGGCAATTTTATACATCAAAGTTGTTTCCTTTCATCTTTTCTAAGGTTTTCTTCCCTATTCTGACTCAGCCTTCTATTTGACTTTCTATTCCTAACAGCCAGAGTCCCTCTTATTTTAATTACCAACACCCCCATGACTAGCAATTCATAAACTTAAATGGAAATACTATCTAAGAAAGAATAATTGAGAAGTAAATCATATATACCAGCATTCCATATACAAAGAACTGATGAAAGATTCTCACCAACACTAATATAATACGTAAGTAGCCTCAGAGAACAGGTTCTCTGGAGTGATATAGGCAGAAATCAGATAGATGGTGGTAAAAAACAATTAATGGATAAGAAATAGCACCTTTAATCTTGTGAATCTTTAAAATGCAATGGAATAGTTTCAACTTGTGACATTTCAGGAAAAAGTCTTAGAGAAAAACGTTATTTACAGGAAGAATACCACTGCTAATTCATTTAAGTCTAATTAACAATATTTGATTAGTCAATCAAAGTTTTTTTTTTCCTCCCTCCACCCTACTGCCAAGTAGGTGCTAGAGTACAACTATCTCAGGCTTTATAGACACACTCCTAGCTCCATCACTCACTGGCTATATGATCTTAAATGAGTTATTTAACGTCATTAACATCATTTTCCTCACTATAAAATGGGATTGCCTCTACCCTCTAAAATATTAGTATAAAAATATGCCTTAAAAGTACCTGGCACACAGTAAATGCACAATAAATGGTAGCTCTTATTACTACTAAGATTATTCTTACCATAAATTTCAACCTAATTCACTTTTTAAAAGATTAAATAAGCTGTAACTCAACATATGACAAATATTTACCAAGGATGAAATATTTCAGTTCTCTTCGGAACACACAGTAGCACTGCACTTCTTTATCCTCTATGAAATCTTTTAAGATCATAAAACTTGCTTTGGCCAATGAACAGTAAGCCAAAATGACATGACCCTCTTCTAGGTAGACAATTTAAGAGCCAGTGAGTTATTAGCAACAGTTTCTTTCCCATTGCCATGGAGATCATGGAACTGTGTTGAGTGGAGCCTCCATCCAGTTTGAGACCATGTATAGCAAGAACAAGCAGAATCCCCCACCAACCCACACTATACATATAGTACATCAAGCAAAAAATATGTCCTATTAAAAGCCACTAGTAATTTTGAATTGTTATTCCAACATAATCTGGTCTCTCTTGATACATAACCAAGGCCAAAATCATTACCTTTCCCTTTGTTTCCTTGCAAAATAGTCATCTACAACATATCCTTTCCCTTATTAAGAAGTTCCCAAGTCCATCAATTTTTCTACTTCAATCTCTTTCAAGTCCATCACATCAGCTCTACGACTTATTTAGACTTCTACATAACCTCTTAACCAATCGCCCTACATATAATTTCTGCCCATCTATTCTTCACAGTACCTCCAGAGTAATCTTTTTAAAACACAAACCCGATCATATCTCACTCTTACTTTTATATGAACTTCACAGTAAAAATGGCCCTTCAAGAAATAATTGTAAGATATGCTAGAAATTTTCCATATCTTATTCTGCATGATAGTTACATGTGTATAAATCTGCAAAAATTCAACATGTAGTGTTTATGCTTATACTTAATAGTCATTCATTTTGCTGCATTATTATGCCTCAATTAAACAGTTAAAAGGAAATTTAAAAATGTGGCCCCAAAGTACCTTTTCAGCTTCATTTTACCAAACATCCATCCCAAACCACACAGTCTACAGCTACAAACTATTAGTAATCACCCTCTTAGATACTGATCTTTCATGCCCTCAGCTCTATAATACTCTTTCCACTCCTACTTCCTCAAGACTCATAAAATCTCACTCCTTCAGGGGTCATTCCACCTAAACATCCCTTAACTCTACTCCATTTGTGCTAATAATATAACAGCTCTTTGTACATTCCAGTTACCATGATCTTAGCATTCATTACACCAGAGGATCTCAATGAGAGGTGATTTTGTTCCTCAGGAGACATTTTTTATTGTCACAACTGGGGAAGAGAATGCTATTGGAATCTAATGGGAAAAGGCCAGAGATGCTGAAAAAATACTCTATAATACTCAGCACAGATCACCAAAACAATGAATTATCCTACCTAAAACATCAATACCACCATTGTTGAGAAACCCTGCACTGCTTTACTGCAGTATTAATATTCGTTCACAAGTCTGTATCCCTAACCTGGAAAATGGGAGGCGTCAGATCTCACTCACTGCTGTATGCTGGCATAGTACCTTGCAAAGAACACTCAAAATATATAATAAACAAGTATGTCATTACTGAACCTATTTTGATAAGCACAGTGTTTAATGTAACACTCAAAACATATAATAAATACATGTGTTATTACTGAATCTTATTTTGATACTAAAGCTATATAGCTTACTGACTATCCTGGTAGTTTTTAAAATCCAAATTCCAATTACTATTGTGATATGGTACTTTTACAGTTTCATACCAACAAATCATAACTTTTCTTGATTCAAAGAACAATCATATTCCCAATTTTGAGAAATAACTGACATACATCACTGTACAAGTTTAAGGTGTAGAGCATGATGGTTTGATTTACATCTCATATAAATACAATAAAAAATTTTTTTTCTTCTTGTGATGAGAACTCTTAGGATCTAATCTCTTATCAACTTTCCTATACACATACAGCAGTGTTAACGATAGTCATCATGTTGTACATTACGTCTCTAGTATTTATCTTATAAATGGAAGTTTGTACCTTTTAATCACTTTCCTCCAACTCCCCCTCCCCCAACCCTTACCCCTACCCCATCTCTGGTATCTACAATTCTGATCTATTTTTCTATGAATTTGGTGAGGCTTTGTTTGTACTATAGATTCCACAGATAAGTGAGATCATACAGTATTTGTCTTTCTCTTTGCTTAGCATGCCTTTAAGGTCCATTTATGTGGTCACAAATGGTAGATTTCTTCATTTTTTATGGCCGAATAATATACCATCATACAAGGTCTGACAATTAAGTTCACAAACTTGCCACCATGCACTTACACTGGCAGCACTGTATAAACAATTTGGTGAGGTTTCGTAACCTTGGTATATGTCTCATAGCTGTGTTCATGTCGACATGTGGCAGTATCTTGCTGAGTGGCATTCATTATTGCTGTTGTGTGTTTTTGTGTGCCATCCCAAGAATGTCTGAACTTGGATTAGAGCAACAAACATTAAATTTCTTGTTAAACTTGACAAGAGCGGCAGTGAAATCAGGTCCAAGTTTATGGGAATATGCCATGAAAAAGGCAATGTACAAGTGGATTAAATGTTTTTCTAAGGAGAAAGAAAGCATCACTGATGGAGAGAGATCAGGGTGGCCAGTAAAGAGCAGAACTGACGAAAACATTGCAAAAATTCATCAAATTGTGCATCAAAATCATTGGCTGACTGAGAAACATAGCAGACCAAATAAACATCAATAGAGAAACAGGAAAACCTTAAATGAAAATCTTGGCATGAGAAAGGGTGTGTGCAAAAATGGTCCTGGGAGTTCCCTGATGGTGTAGTGGCTTAAGGCTTCAGCGCTGGCGCTGTCAGAGCTGCAGCCTGGGTTCAATTCCCAGTCAGGGAGCTACCCACATACCAAAAAAAAAAAAAAAAAAAAAGGTCCTGAGGGAACTCACCAAGGAACAAAAGCAAAGGAGAGTCCAAGTTTGCCAAGACCTTTTGGAGAAGCAAGATGATGTTTTGGGCCGTGTTATCACTGGTGATGAAACATGGGTGTACCAATACAACCCTGAAACAAAGTGTCAAAATGCACAATGAAGTCACCCAATTCTCCACAAAGAAAAAAGTTCCGTCAGTCCAAATAGAGTCAAAACGATGTTTCTCACCTTTTTTGATATCAGAGGGATTGTTTATTATGAATTTGTACCAACTGGACAGTCAACCAAGTTTACTATTTGGAAGTGCTAAAAAGGCTGAGTGAAAAAGTAAGATGAAAATGGCCTGAAGTTTTTGCCAACAGTGCATGGCTCTTGCATCATGACAATGCAGCAGCTCACACGGCACTGTCTATGAGGGAGTTTTTAACCAGTCAAATAACTGTATTGGAACACCATTCCGACTCACCTGATCTGGCCCCCAGTGACTTTTCTTAACCTGAAGATAAAGGAAATATTGAAAGGAAGACATTTTGATGACATTCAAAGGTCATACGACGACAGCTCTAATGACCATTCCAGAAAAATTATTCCAAAATTGCTATGAAGGGTAGACTAGGCACTGGTGTCAGTGTGTAGCTTCCTACAGGAGTCCTTTGAAGGTGACCATAGTGATATTCGGCAATGAGTTATGTAGCACTTTGTGTAGGATGAGTTTGTGAACTTAATTGTCATGCCTCATATATATAAATATATACCACGATTTCTTAATCCATTCATTCATCAATGGACACTTAGGTTGTTCCCATGTCTTGGCTACTATAAATAATGCAATATACATGGTGGGGGGTGCAGATACCTTTTCAAGTTAGTGTTTTTGTTTCCTTTGTACAGTAGACTCTCAGTTAACTGGCACCCACAGGGATCAGTAGATGTCAGATAAATGTAAGGAGACTCTCTGCTCACCAGACCTCAAGCAACCAGCAAAATCTCAAGTAAACGGCAAAAAAAAGTACTGGTTGTTTCAGAGTGCTTGTTGCTTGAATTCTGGTTAATAGAGAGTCTATTGTATATATTTCCAGAAGTGGAATTGCTGGATCATACATATGGTAGGTCATTTTTTTATTTTTTGAGGAACTTCCATACTGTTTTCCACAGTGGCTGTGCCAATTTACAACCCCACCAATGCACAAGGGTCCCTTTTTCTCCACATCCATGCCAGCATTTGTTATCTCATGTTTTTTAAATGGTGGCCAGTCTAACAGGTGGAAGGTGATACCTCATTGTGGTTTTAATTTATATTTCCCTAGTGACCACAGGAATGACTAGTGATGCTGAGCATCCTGTCATATACCTGTTAGCTATTTGTATATCTTCTCTGAAAAATGTCTATTCAAGTTCTTTGCCCATTTTTAATTTATTTGTTTTTTTGCCAAATCATAAATAACAATGTGAATATCTTTAAAAAGCGTTAAATTGAAATCTGTATCTATATTAAGTTAAGCATGAATAAACCAAATAGCTCAAAGACTATGCTTCAAAGGAATTTTAAAAAGAACAGTTTCAAAAACAGTTTTAATCTCATTACAATGCCATCTGAATAACATAAAGTAAAAAAATATCGGTACTAAAATATGGGATACCATTTCACCTAACTTTATTCCAACATAATTTATGTTTAAAAACAGAATGGTGGTATACCTCAACATATTAATGTTAATAAACCATGACAGTTTTTGCATTATTTAATAAGCATTTCATATCTCAACAGTAAAATCATTTTATTGTTAATGACTGGATTTACCACCTCAAAGACAGCCATAAAACATTATAGATGTTTGCTTACTGTATCTATTTTATCATTCCTACCCTAATATATTCAATGCCATTACCTGGAAGGTTGAATGAAAACTTATTTACAAGTCTCTTAAATTAACCAGATGCTTGTTTAATGTAGTTGTTTAGACTACATAGACTATAAAATATTGGGAGGCTAATTCTCTAATTTAAAGTAAATTTTTGAAAGAATGATACATTATTAAAATATCTACATTCCAAATTTAATGAATAAAAGTTCTTTATTTGACTCTTCAAGTTCTCAAAACATACAATTTTCAAAACAAGCCCATTCTTGTTGATTAAAAAAAAAGTTTTTAAAATCACATTTGCCCTTCTCACAGGCATAAAATCTAATTCAATTCCAATACTAAAACTAAATGAAAAAAAAAAACACAAAAATACCTACCACCCTTATCATTTATTTGATTATTAAATAATAAACAGCATCTATTTCATATATATTCAACCAGAAAAAGAAAATTTCATTTGGTAACAATCCATTATTCAAGGTTTTAGTATAACATTATTTATTACAGCAGTAAACTCTTGTGAAACTTACTCTTCTAATGTATCAAATTAATATATATTACAAAAATAAAATTCATGTATCAGTATTTTAATTTTTGTCTAAAAACCATGGATTCTTGAACATAGTTCTAACCAGTTTACTGTACATTAGCAGGTAGTTCAATCAAAATGTCACATTAACAAAAAAAAACCATATTCTATACTTTCTACTGTTAGCGATCAAGTTCTACTATAGGACATTTCTTTCCTAAATAGAAAATTTTCAAACCTTTTCCTTCTTAAAATTCTTTCACTATTGAACATTCATACATAATACACAAAATTTTTTTGTCCATACTTAAACTAAAGATAAAAGGACCTTCTCATTACTCTTTTTTCAAATTATTTGTGCTTTTCTAGAAAATGGAAAAAATATCAACACTAACAACTATATTTCGAAGTAAAGAATCTGAAAGGGGGCATATTATATTACCCCTCTGGGACTCAGAATCTTTGAAACAAATCAAATGAAATACTATTGTACTCCTGTAATGTGATGGTCCCAATAAAATATCTCAATTATCATCAACCATTTACATAGCATGAGATTACTTAAAAACTATACATTAACTACTATAACGCATACCATAAAGTTTCTCTGCCACAGTGAAGAGTTAAATTTCCTTATCAAGTACAATATAGGTTAGTTAGTAATTTTAGTCTTTACAATCAAAAACATAAATGATTTTTGGCAAAGGGACAAAGCTCTTCCAATTCTGAATAATACTAAATTCCCAAGTATAAAAGAGGAAAAACCTTGACCTTGTTTAGTAATACTGCTCATCAACATTTTCTGAAAACTTCCTCAGACTCAGTGGGAATAAACTGGAAGAAATCAACCCAAAATATAAACTAGAGACTCTTAATTATTACTACTAGTATATTAAAAACATTAACTAAAACTTAAGTATATGATTAGATGTAATGCACTGAAGCACACTGAAATTTTAAAAATACAGCTGACCCAGGTTTGAAGAACACAGGTTTGAACTGTGCGAGTCCTTTTATATGTGAATTTTTTTCAACAAATACCTGTACTGTTTTTTATTGTGGTTTGGAGTCCATGCATGTGGAGGGCCAACTGTATGCATTGATCCATTTTATACAGGGGACTTGAGCATCTGAGGATTTAAATATCCTCCAGGGGTCCTGGAACAAATCCTCCACAGATGGTGAAGGACAACTTAAAATTTGGGGGAAACAAAAATTCTATGTGGACTTTCCACTGCGCAAGAGGTAAGCACCACTAGCTCTCATGTTGTTCAAGGGTCAACTATATACTTAATATACTTACTTAATACATTTAAATAGGCACATAATAAACTTGTTAAAAGATACATTGTAATTAATATTTTTAAATTAAATCTACCAAGTAAAAATATTTTTTAAATGTTCTAAATAGTTTTCCTTTTAAAAAATAAATTCCGTAATTCATGAGAAATTGCACTCACACACACAGAATGTGACACTAGATATGTGGTAACACATGTTCCCCAACATGAAAATCTCAGAAGTTACTATCATATAAAACTGTTGGAACCCTGCCCAGGATCTTTTAGACAAGAGTCCTCAGTAACCTAACAAGCTTTGAGACCTTAAGAAAGGTAAATATGTACCACATAATGACCAAAAGGACTAGCAACTAGAATCATGAGAGACTGAAAACAGAGTTGTTGAAAGAAAAAAACAAATACATTTATACTTCAAAGATATGAGATAAGAAGTAAAAACAATGAGTAGAAAAAGAAATTTCAAAATAATTTAACTGGGTACCCAGAACACTTAAAAAAAAATTACCCACACAATGCTTAACCTTACTTATACATCACGCTCTGATATTTCCCATTATTTTTCATTTAAAAAATTGTTATTGATCCACTGAATTTAATTCACAAACCACTAATGGGTCACAACCTAAAGTCTGAAAATCATTTACTTAGAGGAACTTAGAATCATAAGAAGGTCCTTGCTTTCCTATAAATACCTAGTTTGAACAAAGTATTTAGGAGATGGGAAATATGAGAAGACAGAATTCCTCCAGGGCAGGGACCATGTCTTACTGGTACATAATCATCACTTAAGGTTTGTTGAATTAATACATTGTGGAATATAAAGCACTGTCAAGGTGAGGACACATCTACAAAGGACACCTTAAAGAAAAAAAAAAAAAAAGCTTAGGAAAGCATGAATACTATGAATGCCTTCAAAATCAGGAATTGTGAGAAGAGCTGCAGGAGATACAAGAGTGATACCAAATGATTCTTAAACAAATGAAGTACCAAAGGGAAAGGAAATTTCATTCTTTAGAGGTTAGGCTTTCTATCCAGCAAAGAAAAAAGAAAATCTCTTGTAGAACTACATAGCAGTCCATTATAGGTACAAAAGTTTCAAGCTACCCTTAGGGCTAGATGGAAATTCTAACCATTTCTTTAAAAAATATGCTGAGCTCCAAATGTATAAAATCAATTTCAAATCTAAATTCTAAAATGTATTTCTTCTTAAATATTAAACCTCCTGTACTCATTTGTAAACATTTAATAAGCAGCTAGTATGTGATAGCCAAAAACTTGAGTGCTTAGTATGTAATAGGCAGTACGTTAACCACTTAACAAGAGTTACCCCATTTAAACCTAACAACTTTGTAAAGTGGATACTACCTTCATTTTACAGATGGATAAGTCAGGCTGAAAATGTTACATAAAGAAGTTATAACAAATGGTGAAATTAAGATACATTAAGTGCCAGTTTTAGTATTATGGTGGCTGCAAATCAAAATATTTTGTTCCATTCCATTATTTGTTAATGCTTTACTCAGAAACTAAACTTTGCATGTCTTTCTGAATGAAGGGATTCATCTACTTCTAAATCTGTATAACACTATTATATTGAATAATTTTATCAAAAGGAAAAATTAGCCCCTTCTCAGCTTTAAAGATAAGTTAAAGGCCAATTAAATGTAATTATCTGTAAATAACAATATAACCAACACTGGCACTTTTAACAGGCTATATATCTATTATGCAAAGTACTCAGTAACCTATACTTTTATTTACCTTCTTTACATGCCAGGTACTTATTTTTCCAAAAAACTTTTCACCTTTTGTGGGCCATTTATTTTGTCATTAGGTAAGACGATGCAGTCTTAGACTGTATTTCAGAATAAAAAGTCCATTTCTAGCACAAATGGAAGAGACTGATACAAAAAATAATTGTAACCAAATGTTGACAGATACATCCCAATGAAAATAATTGTTTCTAGTCCATTCACACAACTTTGTAATTCATGTGGAATGAAACATTGTTAATGAAATTAAACATTAATTTTTTTATCACTAAAAACTAAAATACTTTAACCCAACAATGAAATATAATGGAATGAAATAATACAGATTTGTATATTTTTCACATACATTTTAGAATTTGAAATCTTGGATATAAAATAAAATAGGGAGTTCTCTGGTGGTGTAGTGGCTTAAGGCTCCGATGCTATCAGCGCTGCGGCCTGGGTTCGATTCCCATCCAGAGAGCTACCCACCAAAAAAAAAAAAAAAAAAAAAAATCCAGCCATGAACAAGTACAGAAACCTAAAGGCAGATGAACACATCTTAGCACTCTGTTCAAAGAAACAATCTCAATTTTATGAAAGACTTGATTACAGAAATAACACTTTTTAGAAGAGATTCATACATAAAAGCTCCTAATTTCTAAAAGGTTAATTAGTATAAGTGCAGTTATTATTAAGTAATAGAGACTACAGATAACCAAAAAGAAACAAATGGAAAATTAATTGCTTTTAATACACAAATCAGTCAAGTTAGGAAAAACAGGTTAATCTTAACTCTAATTTCAATGCCAGTAGTTGGCCTCTAGATAACCTTGGGATTGACTAAGTAGTCATATCTACTAAATACCAGTAAATTCTTAAAACAAATTATACTCTTGATGGTTAGTTAAGAGCACCCATTCTTTCTGGTATTCTGTAACTAATGTTTCTTTCTTATTAGTGGAATGGCAACATAACATGGGAAAAATACCATGTATATGCCTTGATATACAGAAAGATTGTTTTATATTACCACACATTCAATTAATACTATATCCACAGTTCTCTCAAAATCTATATTGTACAAAATACAATAATTATTTTCTATTCAGTTCACTCATACTTTTGGTCCTGTTGTATTTCTTTAAAACCTCTCAAACTTTAAATTTGTTTAAGAAACTATCTTTTAGTTTGGAAGGAAGTTTCATTATTATCAAGATAATCTTAGACTATTCAAAGCCTTTAAACCCAGTAGATTCTTAGAAATTCTTCCATTTATAAAACACGAGAATTATGACCAAATTAACAAATCAGGTATCAGAATGCCAAAAAATTAAGTCATTAAAAGGGAATCCAGAGAAAGGGCTAGTTGTGAAAGAACCGGAAGTGATGTACACTGTCATTTTGTTGATTAACTATTTAGAAACATAAGAAGTACCAAGCTAATCTGAAATCAACCAACCCAGACTGAGTTCCTCAGTAGACTCTTTCTGACAGTGGCATCAGAGGTCAGCTAAAATAACCCTTAGGCAGTTTTTCCTTAATAATCAATTTATCAACTGATCACAAACATACCTTTACTACTTTTAGCAGAATTCCTACTAGCTATGAAAATCAAGAGTTTCTTTTTAGTTGTCCTAAAGAGTACCTCTTAGTTCTAACATGCTGAAATATAGCAAATAGTTTACCTATATATCTTATGTGCATCCTTAAGTTTTGTAGTCTTTTTTGATAAACCCTCTCTACTTCCATCTTTCCAAAATAAAAAAATCACTCTTTACTGAGCAGTATGCTTGGGTTTATACATGCTAGTATATATGAATTAATTATCAACAAATCATAACAGAATTAGACTTTATGGAATAATCTGCCATCTACGGAAGACTCTACATACAACATGCAGCTTTGTCATGACAAGTACTGTCAAAGTTAAAATAAATTCAGATAAAAAGCAAAAGAATAAAGAAAACAAGAATTCCATTTTTGAAGGAAAAATAATAAAACCAATTTAATATACCATTAATGTTTCTCCAGATATCAAAATCATGAAGATGACAGAAACTAAATTAGTGCCTAACACTCCTACTAATATCTTTAAATATGTCTTAAAACAGGTTTCAAAATGCAAACAAACAAAACCACACACAAACCCAAAAGCTCTTATGGCTAACATTAAATGTAGATGGCTTTCAAAGTATTTAAAAATAAGTCACCCACTAAATGAAGCTTAAAACTAAATGCAACTTGTTAGAAAAAATATCATGACAATTCATATCTATACATATTTTAGTCATCTCCATTGCTTTGTGAAAAAATTATTTCTATGAATATTCACATATGGAACATTTTCAAATCTCTTCATCAGTAAATGTAAATACTTAAAAAGTATCAACAGTAGACTTCAAGATTACTTTTTGGTGACTAATAGCACTTGACAACACACTTTCAGAAGGTCAAATTTTTAATTTTATTTATTTCTACTCTACTGAGGGCAAAACCAACAAGTGCTACTGTAAAACAGATAAGATGTCTTGAACAAATATGACATGAAGCAAAAAAAGTAGAAAAACGACTTATTGACTACAAATACAGATCCCATCAGCACAATTAGGTAAATTAGTTTATTGTTTTTTCATTTCCTCAAGAAACAAAGCATTTGCGACAGAAAGATTTGTAACCTAATCACTTTTTTAAAATTCCAATTTTGATGTTATACAAAACAGTACTAACTCTAAAAATTCACAGCTCAGGGAGAAGAAATGTCCATGAGACGTCCTGTCTGTGGGAAATAATCTTTAATAATTCTTCAAGAACTACAAAAATCATAAGAAAAAAAGAGGGAAAGGAGGGGGTAGGGAGTACAAAATTATTTTATTTGAATCCTAACGAAATGCCAATATGCTCACACACACACAAAAATGTCAATCCAATGTTTAAAAGAGAGAAAGCGGAAAGACATTAAAACTGCTCTAACATGGCAAGGTTCCTCGCGAGAGGCCATATCCCCCAACAATAACAACAGAGACAGATATACTTCTCAAAGACAGATCTCAGGAGAAGAGTATTAAACCAGTACTGTTATCGATTTAAAACCAAAGGAAAAAGAGTAACCCTTCCAAAGGAAACGCCATTACTTCCCTCTCCCGCTCCCCCACCCTTCACAGTACACACGGGCCTGTGTATGAAAAAACTGTCTTAGACTTTTGCAGCATTGCAGCAGACTAAAGGATGGGGAAGGGGGAAGGGTAGGGGGAGAGAAACGCTTCCATCACCCCTGCAGAAGGGGGGTATAGATTTCCTGATGGGGGTGGGGTGGAATCCACCCAGCAGGCCACCCAGTACAGTCTCCCTTCCCAGAATACAGACACTACAAAGGAGAGGAAGAGAGGGATCAGAAGGTAAAGGGACCTCGCGCCTTTTAAATCGGGGAGCATATCAACCCCATCTCCCTCTGAGGGCCACACCTTCCTCAAGACATCCCCTTCCACCGCTCCTTCCGGTGACCCTCAGGAAAGAGGAATGTAATTGCTCTTGTCCCTCAAAGCAGGAGGGCGTCCAGCTCACCAGCTTCTTCACCCCACCCACAGAATCACAGACCCTCCTTGTCTCCCTCCCCCACCCCACCCCCACATCCCTTCTTCCGCGCAGAGGCCAGAGTGGACCGATTTCCCCGCCCCCTCCAAGTCTCCCTTTCCCAAAGCAAAGGTGCCCTTACCCTTTTGCCGACAGGTCTGGGGCGGAGTAGGCAAGCGCAGCCCCCTATAGCGCTCGGGTTAGCCGCTACGCTGGAAGGCGAGGAGTGAGGAGGAGGAGGGGGCCTGGCGACACACCGCCCCCCCTACCCCGCGGAGCCCCAGCGAGCCGCCCAGCCCAAGCTCTGCGACAAGGGGCCGGGGGCGGGGGGGGCGAAGGGACAACCGGGGTCGAGGAGGCGCCCTCAGTGCTTGGGCTCAGCTAAGATGGCGCGGGGAAGTGCCGGGAGCCGCCGCCGCCGCCGCCGCTTCGGGGGAACCGGCCCGGGCCTCGGCCGCCTCCGGTCTTTACACAGCCGAGGCCCTGTCGGTCCCCCGCCGCGGCCCCTCGGCGGGCGGGCGGGCCCACGCACAGCCCTCAGCCACCACCACCACCCCTGGAAAGGGGGCGCTCACAAAGGGAAGAGAGGCTGCGGGCCGGCCGGCCGGCGGTGGGGCGGGGTCCCCAAAGGGCCGGGAGGGCCTCCGAGGTTCGTGGGTGCCTCGTGCTCTCGGCCCACGAACGGCGCAGGCAAGCGGGGCCCCTCCTCTCTCCTCAGGCAGGCGGCGGCACCGACTCACTCTGCCACCCCTCTCTCTCTCTCTCTCTCTCTCTCTCTCTCTCTCTCTCCGACCCCTGAAGCCACAGAACCCAACTGCTGCCCAGGTTCCCCCCTTTCCTGACACTCCTCTCGACAGTCATCCCAGACTCCGATCTCGCGAGATTTCCCTCCTGACAGGACCAACCCTGCGCGAGACACGACTGCGTACGCGTGCACGCCCTCACGGGAACGCGCGAATACTTTCACTGGGCGGAGTCTCCCGAGTGGCTCCGAGCCTCAGCTTCTGTCCAGCCTGGCCAAACTCAGGTGACAGAGCTCTTTTGCCACACAGACGTCAGGTGCATTCATTTCACCCTGAAATCTGAGAAGGAAGAACTTAATCTGCTCTCTTCTTTCCCTTCCCTCTTCCCACTCCCAAACATCCGCTCCCATCTAACCCTGCGATTGAGAAGTTTGCCCTGACATTTAGAACATCCCATTCAGAACACATCTTACTTAATTCAATCCCTTCATGGAATTCATAGGTAAACTGGTCAGCGTAATCAGGATGTAATTGAGTTTTTGAGAGTCTAATAGCTTATAAAAATTCTTAGAACGGTAATAACTGTTAGAAATACAGATATAAACCACCCTATATGTAGGTGATGGTAGGAAAGAGAAAAATTCTTGAAAAGTTTTGTGGATTTTTTTTAGTAGGTTGAGTGACGAGAAGTTTTTGAAACAAGAGCAATAAACAGAATCCTAAGGATGCTAATGTAGGAAAGAGGTAAAGTTTCTCTCTCTTTTTTTTTTTTTTGTGGTGAAAACTTGTTTTTTAGAACTACAAAGAGCAATGTTTTTTGGAGAACTAAAAGGTGTGCCTGAAATGCAGTCATAAAAAAATCTGGATTCTTCAACCAATAAAACAATTGAGATTAATGCATCCGTTATGTGAGACTTAGGAGTAAAAATGTACCTCAGAACAGTTATTGGAAGATACAGTTAATTGGGAAAGTAAACTGGATCAGACAAACAAGCTATGTGCTTCAGTGGGATGTACTACATGTAATTTGCTCTAAATATTCCCTCTCGAAGTGAGAGTCTTTTCTCTGTAAAGCAGTCATTTCTCTTTTCACCTTTATGATCAACCACTCTCAAGTGGCAACTGCCCCTCAGCATGCCCCAGTTTCTGCTTGGGGTGGTGGTGGGAAAATGATGATCTTCACATTTCCTCCCCTTAACAGCCAAGCTTAGAAAAGTTGTCTGTCTTCCCTCCATCGGAACTGATCTTGCTAAGGTCAAAAGTGACCTCCTAGATGCTATGTTTATTGGAGTCATTTTAATCCTTCCTTTCTTGACATTTGCAATATTAGACATAGTTGATACTCCCTCCATCTTGAAACTGCTTCCTCCTTAGCATTTTCAATACCACTCAAAGCCAATTTTCCTTCTACCACCCTGTCTCCAGGGCCCCTCTTCCTCCATCCACCCTTTAAATAATGCCCCTTCAATCCTTATCCTTCTTATGAAAGTGTTACAAGAATGTTCTTTTCTAGTTATTTTATACATTTGGGAATGGAAAGAGATTCAGGCTTTTCCATGGATTCATTCTTACTGTTTATGGAAAATTTCAAACATACACAAAAGGAGTAAGATAAAATAATAAACCACCATGCTGTCCATCACCCAGCTTCAACTATTACAAACACATTATCATTCTTGTTTCACCTATTCTCCCTTACAACCATTTTTCTCTCTTGATGTATTTTTAAGTTAATCTCTAATAAACCATCACAAAATTTCACCTGTAAATACTTTATATGTATCATCAACAAAGACTTGTAACGTAACAACAATGTGATCATACCTTTACAATAATTCTTTAACAACATTTACCACCCAATCCATGTTCAGTTTTTCCCAATATATTCCAAAATGTCTTTTTACAGTCCATTTATCTGAATCAGGATCTGAACAAGTTCTACACTTTGGATTTTATATATATATATATTTATATATTATATATATATATGTGTGTGTGTGTGTGTGTGTGTGTGTGTGTGTGTATACACACATACATATACATACATATATATATATATATATCTTAAGTCTCTTTTCATGTATTAACACTTTCTCTTTTTTCTTCCTTTCTTTTCATCTTTCTTTTTTTGTATGTAGTTTATTTGTTGGAGAAATGAGATTATATATCCTTTAGAATTTTCCACATTCTGGACTTGGCCAGTTGCATCCTCACAATGTCATTTCACATTTGCTTTAAGGCCCATATTTCTTATAATCTGGTAGTTAAATCTAAAGGTTTGATGTTGTGTAGGTGATGTTTTTGTAATACTTTGTATCTGTCACTACCTCCTTCTCACACTGACCTCCATCTCTACCATTAATTGTAGCTTCTGCCCCCCCCACCCCACCCTGTTTCCCCAGCACATAGGGCATCTTAGTCTCTGGATAGCTTTATTATTATTATTATTCCAGATCTGTGTGTATGATCTGATGCCAATACGTTTCCCTCCTCAAATTCTTCAAATTTCTCTCTCTCTCTCTCTCTCACACACACACACACGCACGCACACGCGCACATACACACAAACACACACACGTGCGCACACACACACACACTCACACACACACCATGGGCTTATCTCAACATTAAATTTGTTCAACAAGAAAGTCTCATTAGTAGATACTACAAAACATGTTATTTAATTTTTAAAATTATATCAAAAAAATAAAGAAAATTACACTCATTAATGATAGGAAAATCATGTCAATGCTTAAAATGGTTGCAGATATTACGCTTTCTGCTGATTGAACTCCTAAACATTTCTCTGATTTGTCCAGTTCTTCATCCCCACTGCCTCTTCTGTGGTGGTTCATATCTCAGTTTCTCACCTGGGGTACTATAATTGCCTTCTAGATACTCTCCTTGCCCCCAAGAGTGCCCCATTCTCTGTATTGAAGTGAATGGTTTTGATCTTCCTAAAATGCAATTTTTAAAAGCTGAGTGTGTCATTTCTCTGCTTAAAACTCTTCCATGGCTCCCCAAAGTCCTCCAATAAAATCCAAACAAAACCCTGCATACTTCTCTAGCCTAATTTAGGATCTTCCAGCCATCCTAAACTATTATTTATTGTTCGACTAACTGCTAATATGCTGTCTAGAATGTAACACTGTGTTCCTGTGCCTAAAATGCCTTCTCTAGTTGGCTAATAATCCTCAAGATTCAGCTCAAGCATCACCTCCTGACAGGCCTTCTCGTATCTCAATTAGACATCTCTTGAGCCTGTATATTGGAATCAAAAAGCTGTGGGGAGAAGAATGGCTACCAACTACGTTTTCACCTTGATAGGAAAGTGACCCAAGGAGAGACAAAACTAAGAATAAGCTCTTTTTATACATTGTCTTATTTAATCCTCACAACAAACATTATTATTATTACCTCCATTTTGTAGGTAAGGAAACCAGGTTTCAGAGAATTTATGTCACTTGCCCCAAATCACCGTCTAATAAGTAAGTGATGAACTAGAATTTGAACTCAGTCCTGAATGAATCCAAGCACACTCTCTCCACCATATGGTACTCCTGGCACTACCAACTGAGGACAGCTTGATGTCATACACATTTCTAGTGTTTGTAAGGTGTGCTTGACCATGTGTAATGTCATTGTATTTGTTGTCACACATGTATCTGTGAGTGAAAAGAAAGCTTGTCAATGTGTGGGTAGGTATTCTGACTGATCTAGCATCTATCCAATGAGACTATCTTTTAAGCATTGTCTCAGTAAAAGAGCGAGTCATGTTCAATTCCACATACAGTGTTATGCTTAGTAAAATACAGAAGAGGCAAACAAAAATAATGTTTGTAGAGTTACTCTGTGCCAAGAACTTTATGAAGCAAATGCTTCATATTCATTATCCTTTGATCTTCCCAAAAACTCTGAAAGAAGGGTGATGATGATGATGATTACCATTACAGAGGAGGAAGGCTCAGAAAGGTTAAGTAACTTTGTGTAACATCACACAACTAGTAGGTAGAGCAGTGTCCCCTTTTTGGCATTAAGAACCAGTTTTG
The DNA here is from genome assembly GCA_004026885.1 of Lyroderma lyra. Taxonomy (NCBI): domain Eukaryota; kingdom Metazoa; phylum Chordata; class Mammalia; order Chiroptera; family Megadermatidae; genus Lyroderma; species Lyroderma lyra. The sequence goes on from PVJL010008464.1 coordinate 49,396, forward strand.
TGAAAGACAATTTTTTCCATGGACTGAAAGTAGAGGGATGCTTTCAGGATGATTCAAGTGCATTACATTTATTGTGTACTTTCTCATTATTATTATTATTACATTGTAATATATAATGAAATAATTATACAATTCCTTTGCCACTATAAAGCCTGCCACCAGATGCAGCTTGTCACTCGTCACTCACTTACAGGGTTTTGATATGAGTCTGCAAGCAATTGATTTATTATGGGCTCTGTGCAGTCAAACCTCTCTAGTAATATTAATCTATATTTGCAGCTTCTTCTTAGTGCTAGCATCACTGCATCAACTCCACCTCAGATCATCAGGCATTAAGTTCTCATAAGGAGCACGCAACCGAGATCCCTTGAATGAGCAGTTCACAATAGGGTTTCCGCTCCTATGAGAATCTAATGCTGCTGCTGATCTGACAGGAGGTGGAGGGCAGGTGGTAATGGAGTGATGTGGAGTGGCAGTAAATACAGGTGAAGCTTTTGATTGCCCACTGCTTACCTCCTGCTGTGCTACCCGCTTCCTGACAGGCCATGGACCGGTATCAGCCAGTCGCCCAGAGGTTGACGACCCCTGTATTAGAGTACAAGTTCAATCTGTATTTTAAGCCCCTGTTTTCTCTGCTACCTCTCCATACTAAGAACTCAAAATTCTATTAGAAAGGTAAGATCTGCATGCACAAAACATTTAAATAATAATGTAGAACAACCTATGAGCTAATGATGTATTGAACCTGACCTTAACTTTACTTTTCCGGACCTCAGTATCCTATCTAACTTCAATAGATTAAAATGACTTCTAGAGTCCTTTTACTTCAAAAATGTATAATTATAGGAATGAAGTAAATAATATGATATGTACAAATAACTGAAATTCTGAAGTGTTTGTGAGTGTGCATGTACACATGTGCATGCATGCATATTTAGAAATAGAAAGAAAACTCTTCTTGTAGTATTCTAGCAGACTCTTACTAAAGTCTTCATTGGTCATGGTGGTATCTTTACCCAGCATTAGCTAGTGTACATATTTTTTGCAATTACATTGTGATTACTTATGAAAACCTCTATTTCCTCACAGAAGGCAAAAACCAAAAACCTGAGTGTTTAAGAAGGTAATTGATGAGAAGAATACATCTTAGAATCTCCAGCTTAGAAACCAGGGGTGAGATACTCTATGGAACTGATAATCATCAACTAAATAAATGAATACATTACTGGAAGCACATTGAGTGCACCCTGGGTGGTTGGTTATCAGTGCATGCAGAGATTTTGCTTTTAGGTCCCAGTACCAACTAACTAAGGCAGATTACAGTCTGGCAGTCATACATCATTCAAGCATGTCTACAAATGACTGCCTGATACATAAATATGGTTTCACAGGCGGGAACATAAAGTTCATCATATATGGAGTTGCTTCTTGAGCTCTGCATTCCCATATAATTGGATTCATTCTTTAAATGCCAATATTTTTTAAATGCCTGCATGTGGAGGCAGCAGACTCTTCTTCCATTTTAACTCACAGAGTAAATATTGGGCAAGGTACCCTAAGGATGGTAGAATACAATTCAGTTCAAGGAAGTCCTGACCTAGAAACCTTCAGTCTCAGGTATCTTATCAGATAAGCATCTGCCGTAAGCCATGAATAAATTAAAGCTGCTGCACCAGAGTTTAAAAGACAGCCAACCGTGAAGATGTCAAGTGGTTGATGTGAAGGTAGTCCCGCAATAGTTAAAAACATTTCCTGTGGCGTCCCACCTCCATCACTTAATTGTGTCAGTGACTAGGTTACTTGGTGTTAATTTCATAACTAGGCTGTATTCCTTTCCTTATCTGTGAAATGGAGTTAACATTATCTTCCTCAGATGGTTGTATGAAGATTAAATATGATAGCATGTGAAGCATCTAGCCCACGGAAAATCTTTTAAAGTGTTAGTTCTTACTTATATGTGTAAGGAGGTTAATATTTGTCCCACTGCTCTGACACTGCCCTCTGGCAGGCACCCCATGATCAGTGCATCATGATTATCTGGGATATCTGTGAATGTGAGAAGGGTTGGGCAGCATGTTTGTGGACTGAGAGGTTTTTGGAATGAATCTTTGGGACCAATTGGTGATTGTGGCATGCCCTTCTCTTTGGCCGATATCTGCCAGGATTAAAAAAAAAACTACACAAATTCCTCCTTGAGTTATGTCACATATGATATAAAATAGAAACAGCTAGCAATTAAAACAAAGTTAAGTTGATATTTTATTGTTTGGGGATTGTCTTTGGGCCTCCTCTTTAGCCTTCTCTTTAGTAGGTGGTAATACTTTATTAGTAAGAAGCCTTTGGTTGAAAGTAACAATTCAACTTAGTTTAAAGAAAAAAATGGAAATTAATTAGACCCAGCAATTAAAAAGTCAAGCACCTTAGGATTTGAAAGAATTTTGTTAGGTACTTGTCTCTTCCTGTCTCTCTCTCTGTCTCTGTCTCTCTCTCTCTTTTTTTTTTTTCTGTCTCCACACCACACCAAGCTCCCAGTTGCTTGGATATTTTTCTCTATAGGTTGGATTTTGTTATAAGTTTGTCTGTGTTTGTATTGGGAGGTGCAACTGAGGGCTCAGGTGCTTCGCATTGCTGCCACCCAATCCAATATATCCCAATACTGACTGCTGCCATTAATGCTGTCTACACATAGGAAACAAATCAGGAAGATTTCTAATAATGCTTTTATCCAGATACTTCCTTTACTGATATGTTGTATTATAATCACTAGTGAAAGGAGCCCTTATCCCAAAGTTCAGGTTTATACAAGCACTTGAGCTTGCCTGACATGTGATCTTTTCTATATAACCAGCTCTCTCCCACCTGCTGCCCAAAATCTCTGAACAGGAGACAGAGGTCTAATCTAGTTATCAAATGGCACCATCTAAATGGTTATGAGGAAACTCATCCTTTATTTCTCCTCTTCATAAATATTCTCAACACAGAAATGTTACAATATCATAAATGTAGAAATTGGGGAAGATGCAACAAAATGGCAGCATGAAAGGGACCTCCAGAAAATTCCTCTGGAGATTACAGCAAATAAAACATCTATACTTCAACCAAGGGCCCTCTATACATCTCACAATCACAGCTAAGGAACCCACTCGTGGTATTAAGGTACCTACAGGCAGGCAAGGGGTTAAAGAAAAGAGAAATAAAGGGAAGAGCAGGGACTCCACTGTGCGGGTCCATGTTTGTAACTCCACCGCCGAGGGAGGGAGGAGGAAGAAGGCAGTGAGAGAGCGCTCTGGGACTTACTTGGTCCACCAGACAGAGGAAAGGAGGCCCACAGGAGGGGCATGAGATACCACAACTGCTTCACTTTGGCCCCAAGGGGTGCAGACTGGTCCGCAAAATGCAGCAGCTGGACTTCACTCCAGTTCCCAGAGGAGTGGGAGTAGCTGGGTGATGAAGAGCCGCAACGCAAACACTCAGGCTGGGAAGGAGAAGGAGAGAGGGGGCTTCACACACATTTCTTAGCCCACAACTAGGATGGTTTGAAAGACTAGCATACAGAACAGCTGACCCCAAAGCTCAAAGCAGAATCTGCACAGGGGGCAAACCCAGAACAGAAAGGTGCAGTCATGCCCTAACTCCCTACACAATGCTTGGAGCCACAGGAAGAAAACAAAGATGCAAATGCCCCTCCCCAACAGACCTCTGTCCACCCAGTATCAGAAGTGAACACCAAAGAAATTACAGCTGGGCGGGGCCAGAGAGCCTGCAAAAAATGAGAATCCAGAAAATTAAAGAGACGGGGATAGGAACTGAGCTCAAAGCAACAATTATAAAAATACTTAAGGAGCTGAATGATAATTTCAATAGAGAGATAGCAAGCATTAAAGAATATTTACAAACCACTGTAAAGGACCAGACAGAGATAATGACTACATTAACTGAAATGAAGAACAGTGTAAAAGTCACCAAACTAGATGCAATAGAAGTGCAAGATAGTGATTTGCAGGAAAAGCCAACAAAAAACAGATAGATATGAGAATACAGAAACATGAGGATGGTTTGAGATTCTTCTGGGACAATTTTAAGTGGAAGAATATCAGAATCATAGGTGTTCCTGAAGGGACAGAGGAAAAGCAAGTAATCAAGAAATTATATGAAGAAATAATGACTAAAAATTTTCCTAACCTGGTGAAGGAAATAGACATACAAGTCCAGGATGCACAGAAAATCCCAAACAAGATGATCCCAAATAAGAACTCACCAAGACACATCATAAAATGGTAAAAGTTAAAGAAAAAGAGAAAATTCTAAAAACAGCAAGGGAAATGCAAGTAGTAACTTATAAAGGGATACTCATTCAATTCTCAGCTGATTTCTCACCAGAAATTTTACAAGCCAGAGGGATTGGCAGGAAATATTCAACATGATGAAAACCAAGGATCTACAATTAAGGATAATGTATCCAGCAAGGCTAGCATTCAAAATTTTAGGACAGATAAAGAGTTTCTCAGATAAGAAAAAGTTAAAGAAATTCATCACCATGTAACCAGTAATCCAAAAAATGTTAGAGGGACTTCTTTAAGATGGGAGAGAGGGTAAATAAGGGAAAGGGATGGAGAAATTTAGTTTGATTATTAACATAGAATTGAAAACAACAAAGAAACAAATCTCGTGGACACAGTCAATAATTTAGTAGTTATCTGAGGGTAAATGGGGAGGGGTGGGAGAAAAGGGACAGGGACACAAATATATGGTGATGGAAAAAGAACTGACTCTGGGTGATGAACACATAATACAATACAAAGAAGATGTAATATAGAATTGTATACCTGGGACCTATGTAATTTTTACTGATCAATGTCACCCCAATAAATGTAAATAAATAAAAAAATAATAAAAAAGAAATTGAAAGCATTCGAGACTTTGTGAGAATGATCAGGTCAGAATTTGATACTTATGGACAATAGACATGTATCCATGAGAGGTTTAAGCAAGCTTCAAATAGAACATGCTAAAGAGAACTTCCACCTTAGTAGTAGGAAGCTAAACTGGGGCAGGGGGCAAAGTGGAGTGGGCAGAAAGGCAACAGAAGTTCAGATTTACATTATCCCAGGTTAGTGGCCCTAAAGGCAAAGGAAAGCTGCTCATTGTCACATAACATATAAAATCCAAAAGAACAGTGCTGAGTAGCCCAGTTTGGACCCTATGTCATATGCCCTTCTGTTGCTAGTCACTTCACCAAGGGGTGAGGCATTTTGATTGCCCTGGCTGGGATTGTGTGTCCACTTCGTGATAAGAGGCTTAGAGTAACAGCCCCACAAGAACTATTAGGTGGGTGCAAAAGTAATTGTAGTTTTGGACTGTGAATTTAAAATCATTACAACTAGGCTCAAACACATCTTTATTAATCAAAATAGGAACCATTACAATCAACACATTTTTGCCTAGGAGAAATACGTTTGTTTATTCCTGTAGCATTAAAATCTATGCTTCAGACTTCAGCAAACCCTTGGAAAGGATTTTCTGCATCCTTCTGGTTGTGGAAGCATTTTCCCTCCAAAAAAGTTGTCAAGATGCTTGAAAGAGTGGTAGTCGGTTGGCAAGAGGTCAGGTGAATATGGTGGATGAGGCAAAACTTTGCAGCCCAATTGTTCAACTTTTGAAACGGTGCTTGTGCAACATGTGGTCAGGCGTTGTCGTGGGGAACAATTGGACCATTTCTGTTGATGAGTACCAGCTGCACTTTTCGATGCATCTCATCGATTTGCTGACCATACTTCTCAGATGTAATGGTTTTGCCAGGATTCAAAAAGCTGTAGTGGATCAGACTGGCAACAGACCACCAAACAGTGCCCATGACCTTTTTTGGTGCAAGTTTGGCTTTGGGAAGTGCTTTGGAGCTTCTTCTCGGTCCAACCACAGAGCTGGTCACTAGCTGTCATATAAAATCCGCTTTTTGTCATATGTCAATCCAATAGAGAAATGGTTCATTGTTGTTGCATAGAGTAAGAGATGACACTTCAAAATGATGATTTTTTTCAAATTTCTGATCAGCTCATGAGGGACCCACTTATCAAAGTTTTTCACCTTTCCAGTTTGCTTCAAATGCCAAACACGGAATGGTCAGTGTTGAGTTCTTCACCAACTTCTCATGTAGTTGTAAGAGGATCAGCTTCGATGAGGGCTCTCAATTAGTTGTTGTTGCCTTCCAGTGGCCGGCCACTATGCTCCTCATCTTCAAGGCTCTCATCTCCTTTGCAAAACTTCTTGAACCACCTCTGCCCTGTACATTAGTTAGCAGTCCCTGGGCCAAATGTGTTGTTGATGTTGTGAGTTGTCTCTACTGCTTTACAACCCATTTTGAACTCAAATAAGAAAAGCACTCGAATTTGCTTTTTTGTCTACCATAATTTCCATAGTCTAAAATAAATATAAAATAAACAGCAAGTAATAAGTTATTAGAAAAAAGCATAAAGCGAGAAATGCACATTAAAATGTGTAACATACCACATTTATCTAAGAATGTATTCCAATATCAAATGGCGAATTTCAAGAATGCAAAAACTGTAATTTTGTTTGCACCAACCTAATACATAGAATGGTGGAGAGGAATTCCCCAAAGGAATGTAGGGTACTTTTTGCCAGAAGAAGAGGAAGAAATTCTGAATAGACAAAAACAACAGATGTTCACTACAAGTAGAATAGAACTGCTGGTGAGACCAAATTATATGGTTTTGCGGGGATGCTAGCTAGAATAGGATATATTAGCTCTTGCTGTGGTCAGGTAAAAGAAAGCAACTATCATCTGGTTACATCGGAACTTTTATATCAATAACCTCTTTTGAGCTTCCCCATAATTCTGAGAAATGGGCAGGGTGTAGTCAATTTACAGAAAATACATTTGACACTCAAGCAACACAGAGAAGTGCAGCAGAAAACACATGGTTCATATGATAGGGCCAGGTGGAAACCTGGCATTTACATAAGCTGGGAAGCAGGTACCTTCCAGAATTCTTATGCAACCTTGAAAATATCTGGCATGTGCAGGAACCCCAAAAATGCCCATCAGCCATACACATAGTGCCAATGTAATAGCAACTTCCTGGGAAATCTAGGATGTGTGCACAGCTTTTCCTAGAGTTCTCTATCATTCTAACCTTTGCAGTTACTATTCTTCCATATACTCCAGGCTAACAGCTTTCATTCACTAATTTTTATTTCTATCTCCCAAACCTAAGCCAATTTCTGGCACATGGATGACTCACAATAAATGTTTATGAAATAATTGAATTGATAGATAGCAAACATTTGTTGAATGTCAACTATGTGTATTGCACTAAACTCTGTGGACATAGAAATGAGACACCATTTCTATTTTTGAGGTCATGACATAATGGGAAAGGCCAACAAATAAACAGTTCTAAGTCATTTAGGATTGCAAGTGACAGAGAACCAGCCTAAAGTAGTTTAAGGAAAACGGGAATGTTTTGTCTCATATAAGCTAAGAAGTCCAGAGTTAGGGCTGGCTTCAGGCAGGGTTAGTTCCAGGGCCTAAGTGCTCTGGGTTCTCCTCCAGAACTTCCACAGTGTTGCCTTTGGTCTAGGGCTATACAATAGGCAGCAGTAATTCTAGTCTTTACAATTCTAGTCTTTACAAGGCAATGGTAGAGTAAGTGGTTCAAAATGAAAGCTGATTTGACACCTGGCCTCATCACATACTGGCTAGAAGACCTTTAACAAGCTAATAAAAATTCTCTGTGCCTTAGTTTCACCATTTGTAAAAAGAGAACAATAATCATACTGATCCAATATAGTTATTGTGAAGAGTAAAGAAAAATTCGGTGTTCAGAACTCTCCCTGGCATAGAATAAGCACTCGATAATGCTAACTATTACATTATTATCACTATTGTCATCATAAATTTCAGGGGAAAAAATAAGATAATTTCTTTCCCCAAAATGCCAGAGAAAGTCTTATTGTATCTCATTGACTCTAATTGGATCATACACCATTCCCTGAGCCAGACGTGCGGGAATATCATACAGTGTAAACACTGATTGACTTAGGCCTAATAAACAAGTTGCATCTCCAGAGTGCAAAGTAAAGTCAACTTCACACACAAGAACTACATAGACGATGAATAGAAAAGCGGCTGGTTTCCCAACAACTGCTGCACAGAAACAGAGATCCTAGGCGTCAAAAATAGGAGATGAGCAGCACGACAGGTTTGTTGTCACGGTCTGGCTGGTGCTGTAATCAAAGTAAGCATGAGAGCCCATCGGAGGAGCTTCTGACCCATATTGGGAAGAACTGATTTCTTTAATCAATTAAATAAGTTCTCCAATCCCAAAAAAGGTGTGGTAAAATATACATAACAACATTTACCATGTTAACCATTGCAAAGTGGATAGTTCAGTGGCATTAAGTACATTCACATTGTTGTGAAACCATCACCACTATCGTCCATGTCCAGAACTTTTTTCATTCTTCCAAAACTAAAACTCCATACCTATTAACAATGCCCCATCCCACACCCACCCTCCTGATAACTACTATTCTACTTTATATCTCTATAAATACGACTACTCTGTGTAACTCATGTAAGTGAAATCACACAATATTTGTCCTTCTGTGACTAGCTTATTTCATTTAACATAGTGTCTTCAAGAGGGATCCGTGTTATAGCATGTATCACACTTTTATTCCTTTTAAAGTCTAAATAATATTCCATTGTATGTTTAAACCACATTTTGTTTATCCATTTGTCTATCATTGCCCATTTGGGTTGCATCCACCTCTTGGCTGTTGTGAATAATGCTACTATGAACATGGGTATATAAATACCTGTTTTGACTCCCTACCTTCAATTTTTGGGTGTACAAGGGTTGAGCTTTTTAGAAACAAAAGAAGAAGCTACTTTATTAACTATTTTTTTCTCTCTTTTTGAAAGGCTATGTTAAATTCCCATACTACCACGATACATCTTCCATCAATCACTCCCACCCCATTGCCAGACCATAGTCAGCCCTTTCTTCTGAGGACATCGTGAATACAGAGGTTTCCTCATCACCACCACTGGACCCAACAATCTGCCTTGGAATTGAATAATGCACCCAAAAGCTAGCTTTCCTTTCACATCAGATTCTTTGAGCAACAGGAGAAGCTTAGGATAGAGAAAATTGGGTCCCTGGGTCGGAACATACCAGTTATGAGAAGCCCAGAGTTGTAAACTGTCAGATGGTGACTGCTTGTGAAATCTGTGAAGATTCCTGACAGCTCGGTTGAGAACCTAATTACCAGTTACAAAGAGAGACAGGAAAAACATGTTGTCAGAGAGTGCCTGGTCAAAGAGAATAAGGTACAATGTCCTGGTCTCATCAGCAGCCTCCTTCTTGTTCCAATGAGAGCAAAACACATTAATATAATTGACATTACCCATATTTATTATCTTGAACAAAGCAACCATGTCAAATCCCAGCCCCGTGTCAGCTGAGTCTTTAGTAATCACATAAATTGAACAATGACATTCGACCTGATTGTACAAGTACTTCAGGTATTCTCAGCACCAAGGATGATACCAAACCATACTTATGTTTTCTCCTGGAGTTTACATGAACTTCAACCAATTCTCCTTTCCTGGAGTGAAGAAGAGCAGTGATCCTTTGTCCTGGTGAAGCCCAAAAAGGAGTAATAACTTACCTAAAATCATACAATCAGCAATCCAACATCTTATCTTCCAAGGAAAATAAATTAGCATCAACCATACTCAGCAACAAAATGAGAAAGCCAGCAATCTTCACAAAGAATCTCTAAATTGGAGAAAAGTAACGTTTGCATATTCACATACTAGTTTTTACAAACACTTGGTCCTTTAGTCTTGTAAAACAGTCACACTTCCCACTTGCCTTTCTTGCTTCAATTGCATCAGTAACACCTGAGCATGGATGCTAACTTTCTCAATGGGAAAAAATTTTTTTCAGTCCTTAAAAATCAGGGACCTGACACTTAAAGCAGCAGGAGGTGGGAGGAAAAGGAAAGAGTCAGTATTTACTAGACATATCTAGTATGTTCCAGATACTATGTTTTATCTCTGCCTAATTTAATCTGTAAACCAACTGACAAAGTAGGTACAATTACATACATCTTCAAATGCTATATCTGAAGCTCAGAGAGGGTAGTAAAATTGCCCAAGGTGGCACAGCTAGTAAATAGCAGAGCAGAATTTTTTTATTTTTATGTACTTTATTCACTTTTTAGAACAGGGCTTGGAATTCACTTCTCTCTGGTTCTTGTAATGCATTATGCTACCTCAGTAGAAGTGAACTAAAAGGACCCCTAAGAGGTAAAACTGATAAAATCAGCCACTCTGAGCTTCTAATTCGTTTGATTCTCTTATACATGTATGGATTAAAATCGTCTGGGTACATAGAAGACATTCAGCAAAATACTCCATCAGACCATGGGAAGAAGGAAGGGAAAAGAGATGAATGAGGAGAGAGAACTAGGGTGGGTATATACCTGGGAAATGTAAGGGGCAGCTGGGAGTTGTTCTCAGAGGCCTTCCACCAAGAACCAAAGAACAGTGCAGAAGCTGCTACTCCTTTTTTTGTTACATTCATCATGTATTTTCTCTTCTCCTATAAAAGGATTAGCAGGATAGGCTCAGTGGGAAAAGAGGCCCCTGTGGGATCCTGTTACAGCCATCTGTGTTCTGTTCTTTACTTTTGAACAAGACAGCTCCAAAACTCTGAACTGGAGAGGGAGTTGGAGCTGCATACAGATCAGCAGAGCTGTTGCTAACAGCTCTGATGCCTGTAGGATGACTCAACCCTCTGTGCCTGGCAGAGTCAGCTATGCTCCTTTGGAGCCTCCTACTCTAGGAAGAAAATCAGAGATGTGGGAAGTGGCTTGGGAAAGGATCAAGATCCTTGATCATGGGCAGGAATTCAGGCTGGAAGTATGGGTAGGGGTACCCTGAGTCTTCACTTAAGAGTTCTGGCTACTGATGAAGGAAGGATTAAAGGTAACAGTGAGGAAAGCACAATTTTTTACATACTTCAGCTGCTCTGCAAAAGGAATATACCGTTTGGAGGATGGCAGCCAGCAAAAACCATATGGCTGTATTATCAGGAATGCAGCCCAAACACAGATCTCACTCACTTCTCTGGTACATTTTACTCAGGTAGAGGCATCTCCTGCTGTTCTCTCACTTTCTGAGGAACTCAGAGCCTTCCTGTCCTTACACAGAACCATTAATACTTAAGAACATTCTCAGTGCTGAACAGTTGCTACCTTCAGACCTCTCCCCCCTGGTTACTTACTCAGATCTTTAAGAGACAGGCAATTAGGAGGAATTTACTTGTGTACTGTGCCAGGAGACATCTGGATTTACCCTACACCAGTACACGAGCACACTACTCCACCACAATGCCCCACCCCATAAACCTAGGCTTCCTCTAAGAGCTTTCCTTTCAGTTGGCTCTTTGTCACTCACTAATAAACAGCTCCCAAAATTTGATTTCCTGTTGCCATGGCAACTCAAAAGAAAGGTTGAAGTTGCCAATAAAGTCATCTCAAAGGGCTTCCCAAACGCAGACTCCTTTTAAAACAATAGTACAAAGTGGAATCACCACTCTATCCACCCTCCCTGCTACATACACAACATACACACTCTCAAGTATCAGTTTTATAGAGAGACTCAGCTTTTAGAATAGCTGAGGGAGTCCCCTGATGGTGTAGTGGTTTAAGGCTTCGGCGTTGGCACTGTCAGTGCTGCGGCCTGGGTTCGATTCCCAGTCAGGGAGCTACCCACATACCAAAAAGCAAAAAAAAAAGAATAGCCGAGAAAGGGGTGATTTTGCCCAATGAAAAGTTTTTGTCTTCTAATACAATCCTTTCTTTAGAGAGGTGCCTAGACATCTGACCAAAACCTATTAGATATTAGCATCTCCACAGGTCCATGAGTTTACAAAATGCATCTGTGTGTGCCTTCTACTTACACTTTATTTTTCTGTGGCTCAGGGAAAACCTGGGTATCAGGTATTTCAGACCTAGAACTGCTGGCTAATTTCCTACAAAGGGTGAGGGGTTTCCTGATGGCCACATACATGTGTGGAAGTGCTTTGTACTCTGTATAAGAGTGTTCACATATTCATATTGACTACTATTCTCTGTCCACATGCCCCTTTGGTTCAAGGCCATATTACACTGAACCCTGGCCCAAACTGCCTGTTTGAATCCCTTCTCTACTCTTAACTTTGTACTTTTGGCAAGGCTTTTTCTGGGCTTCACTTTCCTTGTGAAATGGGGAATGTAATAGTATTTACTTCAGAGGGCTTTTATGAGGATTAAACAAATTAAAATATGTACTTAAAACAGGACCTGTTTTTATATGTCAGGTATGCCTCTAGACAGAGTACTGCTGACAAACACAGACAAGATACCTTGTTCTCAAAGAGTTCACAGTCTGCTATCTGCATGGTAGAGATAGACAAACTAATAATTACAGGTATTGTGATAAGTGCTTCTCTAAATGGAGAGAGAACAGAGAAGGGGGCCCAGAAATTCAGCCTCGAAGGGTGCTTGGTTTTTCCCAAAACAGAGAGAGGTATATCAGTTAGGCACTCTGGGTTGCAAAGGACACCTCACTCCATTTACCTCAAAAATTAAAAAACAAATATGTTGCAGAAACCTGGGGAAATTAATAATAGCACAGAAGAGCAAGAGACAATATTTCAGGTATTTTCATTCTGATGCTCAATTTTAAGCATGACTTAGCTGTCCTCTTCCTGGCAGGACTTCTTTTATGACTACCAACTGTTTCCTTATTCTTCACTTTGTATTTTTTTATTCTTCAATTACAGTTGACAGCCAGTATTATATTAGTTTCAGGTGTACAGCATAGTGGTTAGTTAGACATTTATTTAACTTACAAAGTCTTCACTTTGTATTGATGTTCTCTACCTCATAGTTTCTATTTCCTCATAGCTATAGCTTGCCTTGACTCCTCATTACTCTGAGCTTCTCTCATGATTTTTCTTTCTATATCATTTTAGCTCTTATTCTTATCATTTATAGCCACATTGTCTCCATTTTCTAACTAAAATGTTTAGAGAGTGAGGAAATTTGATTGGGTTACTCCTTTTTTGGTGCCAGGTATGTTGTAACTTGCTATCCAGGTTCTGGATTGTCTACCATACCATCAAATGCTAATTCTGGTCCAGTCAACACAGGCAAAAAGTAAATCCATGACCTGTACATGAACTGTGGCTACCTAGGCAGAGGTTATAGGTGGGGAAATTTCCCTTGGAAAGGAAATATGAATGTAGCAGCCATGATGTTCTGTTCAGACTAGATGGAAGAAATAACATATACAAAGAATATAGAAAAGGAAATGCAGTGGGTCTAGAGTTGATTCAACAAATGTATATTGAGGTATTGCTAAATGCCAGTCACTATGCCAGGAGTAAATAACCAATGTCATGATAAATGTTACATATACTGCAATGGGAGTCCATTGCAGGGCCACCTAAACCAAACATGGAGTGTCAAGAAAGGCTTCTGAGCGGAGGTAAACTCTACATTGGGACCCGAAAGAAGAGTAGGATTAAAAGAAAGCATGGTATCTGTCAGGAACTGGAAGTAGTTTAATGAGGATGCTAGAAAATGAAAGGGAATAGCAAGTGGTAGGCAGGGAATATATAATTTATGTCCTAATAATCATATAGTCACTATTTATTGAACAGACAACAGAATGTTATGCCAAGCATTTTATATGGATTACCTTATTTAATTCTCCCAACAACCCTAAGGTAGCAATAATTACTGTTCACATTTTTTAGATGAAGAAACCAAGATTGAGATTTAGTAATGTTCTTATGATTATATAATTAGCAAGCACTCAAACTGCTATGTTATACTTACTTTTTGGATTGTATTAAAGATTGTTTCAAGCACATTTATATTTCAGGAAGATCACTCTTGCAGCAGAGTATAAAATGGTTTACAGGAAGCAAAGAGGGATACAGGGGAACATTTTGGGTTCCCATTGTAGACCACATGAAAGATATTAGTAAGGTAGACTAGGCTGATAACAGTGGCATGGGTGTAGTCATTCATTTATTACTTTAATCAATAAATAATTAATAAGCTGCTACTAAGAATGCTAGACATTAAGGATATACAAATGAACAAAGTAGATGTGGTCTCTGCCCTTACAGAGTTTATCTAAGAGGTAGAATAGATAGGAATTAGTGGAGTTGAATGTGGAAGTGATGGAAATGGAGGGTCTCGGATGATTTGCTGGCTTGTGATTGGCTTCAACTCTCTTGCCCTTTCTATCTCACTACTTCCCCTAGGGTTGTGTATGTTCAGGTAGAGAGCAACTTTATTCTGGGGACTTAGGGGAGCCATTGAAAATGTGTAAGCAGGGAAATGGCTTGACCAGATGTACATGTTATCAAGATCAAGATTTATTCTAAAACTTTAGAATTCCTCCAGGGCTGAAGAGCCAATTTGAGAGTGAAATGCTTAAATCTTCTTTTCACATTCTACCCTCTAGTGGCAAGAGGAAAAACAGCAAGTTCGTAAGTTGATGCAGCTCGGATTTGCCCTCAATGTCACAGCTTCTTCAACAGAGACCATTCATTCAGGGATTCCTCTAGCATCATGCACACAGCTCTGTCATTGTCAATAAAGAGCCCTCTTCTGAAAACTCTGGCAGCCAGGTTCCCAACCTCCCACCCTCACCTCCACACTCCTGTCTTCAGTGCCCTAGCAATGCAGCTCTCTCAGTAAGTAGCCATGAGGAGGCGGCAAAGGCCAGCAGCACTGCTGCTCTCAGGTGAGAACCTAGTGAAGTGAGCAATACTTTTCTCTTCGAATCACTTTCTTTCGGAAAGTCAGTTTTTTATTTTAATGACACTAATAGCTTTATATAATAACATCGAGTATCTCACTTCTGTGTGCAAAGCACTGTCCTAGTTGCCATGAAAGATAAAAAGATGAAAAAGACATAGTTCCTGCCCACAAGGAGCATTTGATCTAGTAGGGGAGACAAATACAAAAATAACTAGAATACAAAGTGATAAACAACAGAGTGGGCACGTTTTGAATGTGGCCTGAGTGTGATAATAATTAGCCTCGAGGTTCTAATTTGAAATTGGTGATGTACTATTAACTGCTTTGGAAATCCCATCTCAAGATTGGCATAATAGATGTTTATACTAACCAATGTCACCTCAACAATTTAACAATTAAAAAAAAGGCAAATGTACATTTAAAAAAATAGCTGTTTAAATGGTCTTACCCAAACAGCTGGAGGCAAAAGAGTATGCTAGGTAGAGGCGCTGTTTGAAACACTGTCATACTTATATATGGTGCTGATACAAGTATGTAGGGACAGTTAAAAAAAGCATATATATATATATATATATATATATATATATATATGTATGTATCATCTTCTTTTGGCTAATGGCTATAGCTACTGTTTTAAATAATATACTTTTATATAAAAAGGAATTTGTATAATCTCAGAAAAACAGATTTGTAACAACCAAACTAAATTTCTCCATCCCTTTCCCTTGTTCTACCCACTCTCCCATCCCTCCTCCCATCTTAAAGAAGTCCCTCTAACATTTCTTGTAGTACTGGTTTGGTGGTGATGAACTCCTTTAGCTTTTTCTTATCTGAGAAGCTCTTTATCTGTCCGTCAATTTTGAATGCTAGCCTTGCTGGATACATTATTCTTGGTTGGAGATCCTTGGTTTTCATCACATTGAATATTTTCTGCCAATCCCTTCTGGCCTGTAAAGTTCCTGGTGAGAAATCAGCTGAGAATTGAATGGGTGTCCCTTTATAAGTTACTACTTGCATTTCTCTTGCTGTTTTTAGAATTTTCTCTTTTTCTTTAATTTTTGCCATTTTAATTATGATGTGTCTTGATACGTTCCTGTTTGGGACTCTGCGTTTCCTAGGCTTGTATGTCTATTTTCCTCACCAGGTTAGGAAAATTATTCCTTCAAATAAGTTCTTGATCCCTTGCTTTTCTTCTGCAGATCTATGATGTGACTCTTTTTATACTTTAATGTTGCCTTGAGGAATCTCAAACAATTCTCCTTTATTTGGATTTTTTTTTCTATTTGTTGTTTTGATTGGGTGTTTTCTGCTGGCTTTTCTTGCAAATTCCTACTTTGCACTTCGACTTCATCTACTTTGGTGACTTTTATTCCATTCTTTATTTCAGTTAATGTAATCATTGTCTCTGTCTGGTCCTTTACAATGGTTTGTCTGTCTGTCTTTATACTTGCTATCTTTGTTGAAGTTATCATTAAGCTCCCTGAGCACTTTTATAATCATTGCTTTGAGCTCTGTTTCTTTCTTTTTTTAATTCATTTTTATTGTTAGACTTATTGGAGTGACATCTATTAGCAAGGATTACATAAGTTTCAGGCATACAATTCTACAGTGCATTGTCAACTTGATGTATAATAAGTTCACCACCTAATGTGACTTCTCTTTCCATCACCTTATATTTAGCTTCCCCCCCTCCCACCCCCTCCCCTTTCTCCCCTCCCTGACCCACTCGTCCCCAAATAAACATTAAACTATTGATTGTGTCCATAGGTTATTTGTTTGTTCGTTTCTTTTTTTCTTTGCTTTCAGTTTTATATTCCGCATATGAGTGAAGTCATACAGTTCTTTGTTTTTTCTGTCTGGCTTATTTCACTTAGCATGATGATCTCCAGGTCCATCCATTTTGTCGCAAATGGCAGTATTTCATCTTTTCTTACAGCTGAGTAATATTCCATTGTGTATATGTACCACAGCTTCTTTATCCAGTCATCTGTCGCAGGGCACTTTGGCTGTTTCCATGTTTTGGCCACTGTGAACAGTGCTGCAATGAACATTGGGGTACATAAGTCTTTGCGGACAAAGGTTTTCAAGTCTTTTGGGTAGATCCCCAGAAGGGGGATTGCTGGGTCAAATG
>PVJL010008465.1:0-34410 GCA_004026885.1 Lyroderma lyra
TAGGCACGCGGCCAGCCCCGCCCTCTGGGCCAGTCGGTTTGCAGTTGGTGCTCAATAAGGGATGAATGGCCGGAGGAACCTGCCTCACCCCTGCCCCGAAACTGTGGTCCAGGCCGGCTGCTCTGGCTGGGACCCCATGGCTCACCCCAATGCAGGGCCACAGCACAAGGCTTTCTCCCCTGCCGCCCCCACAACCGCGTCACCTTAGCCCTGTCGGTAGTGCCTCCGGGGTAGTCGATGTCGTTATGCGTCCTGTCCCCATGAGCACCATGCACGGTGATGACAACCCCCACTTACTGGACCTGTCCTGCCGCTGAGGCTCGGCCACTGTGTTCTGCTGCACGCACCCATTTTAAAGGTGAAAATGCTGAGGCTCCGAGACGCAAAGTCGCTGGTCCCAGGTGGCCCAGCCACAGGGCTACCCACGGGATTCGAGCCCAGCTGTGTCAGGGCCCCTCCCTGCACCATGCTGCCCCCCTACCGGCAGCAGCACACCCACTAACTTGACCCGCCCCCAGCCCTGGCAGGGTGCACCCACCGACATGAGCCTCTTGTACTCATCCAGGCGCTGCCGGTTGGACGCAATGAACAGGCCCCCGTTCTGGATCCAGCCCGTGTGCAGCCCTGTCTCCTCCTCCAGGTCCTGGCTCACCACGCGCCGCGTGTGGGCCAGCAGCTCCACCTCCACGTCGCTGGGCCGCAGCTGCCACAGCAGGCCTGGGGGGGGGTGGGGGGTACTGTCAGTCCTGGCATGGTGCTGCTGCACCCCATTCCCCCCAGCACGGCAATGCTGCACCCCATTCCCCCAGCACAGCGCTGCTGAACCCCTGCCCCCCAGCACAGCAGTGCTGCACCCCATTCCCCCAGCACGGCAGTGATGCACCCCATCCCCCCAGCACAGCGATGCTGCACTCCATCCCCCCAGCACGGCACTGCTGTACCCCATCTCCCCAGCATGGCGCTGACACATTCCCGCCTCCTCAGCAGTCCAGGGCCCCCAAATCTCAGGCACCACCCCATCCTTCTCTGCAGGCCATGGGCAGCCCAGAGAGGGTGATGAGCAGGAAATGACGGGGTCAAGGCCAAGTGTTCAGCCCTTGGGCAACTCAGAGAGGGAGGGCATCGAAGCCTCCTTTACCGCACAGCGACCCTTCGCCGAGCCCTGGGCTGCGCTGTGGCGGGGGGACCGAGATGCCTCCGAGGCAGGAGGATTACTTTACCCAGAGCAGGCCCGTCGCCAACAGGGCTGCTCCCCTCGGCATGGAGTCTGGGGAGCAGGAGGCCAGGGGTGCGGCCGTGTGACAGTGGGGAGGCTGAGTAGCCTGGCTGAGACGGGGCAGGGTGAGGCCCGATCGCCTCCCAGTCCCCCGCGCAGTGACCTCACGCGGGTAGCGTGACATTGGCCAATGCGGGAGGGTGTGGCCCACGGAAACGGGCGAACTTAAACCAGGCGGGTGTCACCAGGTTGGCTGCCCTGGGGATGTGCACACAGTAGGTGCTTAATACATGCCCAGTGGTCAGTTAGGAGGACGAGAACCATGCTCACAACTGATGGTCCTGGGTGCCTGCTCTGCATCACCCCGGAGGCCCCTTCGCCATCCGCCCTCCACACCCTGGGGACACCCCTCACCCCAGTGGCTGTGTCTAGGGGAGGCGACCAGACAGCTGCCCGGCTCCCAGCTCTGTCCTCTGGGGTCCCACAGGCAGCATCTACTCCCTCCTCCCACCACAGCTCTCCGGGGACTTGGGGACGAGCAGGGACCCTGTCTGCCCGCTGCCGCCTGACCCTGCATCTTTCCTCCGTGTCCTTCCCCTCCGCTCAGCTGCCTCCACCAGGCCTGCAGCAGCCAATCCAGAACCGGCCCCGCCGGCCCTACCTGCCGTGTGCCAGGTGGTCCCGGAGGTCAGTCGCTCCCGCTCCAGCAGCACCGCCGTGCTCACGCCCAGCTTGGCCAGGTGGTACAGGGTCTGGCACCCCAAGCTGCCCCCGCCGATGACCACCACGTCGGCGGTGCTGGGCAGGGGCCGGCTCGGGCCTTGGGCCGCTGCCGAGGGGCCCTGGGCCTCCTTCAGGGTCCGCTGGTACGGCACGCTCTTCTCGGTGGTGGGGCCGGCCCCGCTGGTGACGGGGCGCAGCCCCGGGCCCCGTGCAGGGCTCCAGCGAGGGCGCGTGGTGGCCACACGCAGGGCTCGGCTCAGCGAGGCCATGGGGACACCAGAGGCCAGCACCGCAGCAAGCTGGGGAGAGAGTCGGGGCTGGCTGGGGTGTGGATAGGGTGCCGTGGGGCTGCGCCCCCGTGCTGTCACCCCCCAGGCCTGCTGCCTGCCGTCGCCCCACGGCCTTCCTGTGCTCATACGTTAGTCCAGCACCTGTCTACTGGGGGCCTCATACACATTGGGCCCCGGCCGGGTCCAGGGGGGACCATGGTGGGGGACACAGGATCCCTGCAGACCCAGGGAATACACAGGGGGTGGGACTGTGACAGAGCATGGAGGCTCTTGGTGGGTGTCAGGGCCACAGGGGGTGGCAGAGAAGAGGGACTGAGAACTGCGGTACGTGGGGTTACCTGGTGGGGAGTGGAGGACCTGAGAACTCAGAACCGGGAGCTCGGGTCTCGGGGACACAGGATCCAGACCACCTGAAAGGGTGAGGGGGGCTGGAGCAGGTAGACACCCTGTCCCACTGGCCTGAGAGCCCCATCAGGGCTCAGGACACCTCCCGAGAGTGGCCATCCCGTGACCCGCAGGTGCGCGTCTCAGGGAGGCCGCCTGGGGACGGGCGGTGGGACAGGAGATCGAGGGAGGCCGGACCCCCCAGAGGGCACAGGCCAGGGCGGCAGTGAGCAGAGGGGAGCGGGGGCACAGGGCGGGTGGCAGGCAGCCCTGAGGCCGGCACCCAACCCTCCAACCTGGAGCCAACACACCCTCCCGGCGGGCTGACCACACGTCCCGTTCTACCGGGACAGGGCCATTGCTTTCTGTCCTACGGGACGTCTGGTCAGCCTGCCTCCAACAGGCGCTGTCTCTGTGCGGCAGAGGGGCCAGGCCGTGGGCTGCAGGCCGTCTAGCATCTGGGGAAGGGGCTCCGAGGTGGGCAGCCAGCCACCCTCCTGCTCTGTCCTCCTCCTCAGTGTCCTCAGGGACCTGCACAGCTCATGTCCCTCCTGCGTCCCCAGCCAGGAAAATCTCCTAATCCCTAAACTATGAGAAGGGGCCATCTGCTGAGGACAGCAGGTGCGGGAGAGGCTCTCATGGGTGTGGGCTCTGAGGGGCCCCCAGGAAATGCACAGGGGACCTGAGGTCGGACGACGTGCACAGTCCTGACTGATGCTAATCAATCCATCAAGAAAGGCAACCCCCAGCCCCGAGGCGAGCCGCAGGCCGGGCTCACAGCACTGCTTATTCGGCGATTGTAAAATGCTCTCAATCACTGTGACCAGTGTCCCCCGTTTGCCGGGAAGGAAAGCGAGGCACACGGAGGCCTGCTACGGTGACCAAGGTCACGGGGCCAGGCCTGTGTGTGGCCACACCTGCGGGATCTCCTGCCCCTCCTGACCGCTGGCCCGCTGACCTCCCGGGGCCTGGTATGGGGGAGGGGACGCTGGGGGAGACGCCTCACCCACCACCACACCCCATCCCACTCTCCACAGGGGGGTCTCGGGTGAGGGGCCCAGCTCGCGGTCGTCAGAGCGACCCCTGCTAGAGGAGTGGGGGCAGCGGGGGGAGCAGGGACCTGTGACGTGGGAGGTTCGTCCCCCGGTCTGACAGCCCACCTGCCTTGTTCTGGCGGCACAGCCCCTGCCCTTGCCTGAACTCACCTTCTGTCCCTGAAGGTCTTCACCCTTCCAGGAGCCCCCCGGAACGGTGTCCCACAGCCGGGAAGCTGGCCTCACCCGGGAGCCAGGGAGACCTTGCCAGGCTGGGCATGGCCCCCGTCTGCAGACTGCCCGGCGCACCTGCTGGGCCTCCGGCCTGCCCCCTCCCTGCAGCCCCGCCTACCTGATGCCCCTCCTGCCCTCCCAGAGCAGCTGTTTCAACACCAACCCGCTCCCTGACCCCTCCAGCTCTCTCCCACCCGAGTCGGGCCAGTGGCCCTTTGTTACGGGGCGAGGGGTGAGACAGATGGGTGGGGACTTGGGCACTCACTTAACCTGACCTGCAACGCGGGGGACCCGGAGGAGCCGTCCTCACAGGCGGTGAAGGAGGGGAGGGAGGGTGCCCAGGCCCTGCAACCCACACAGCGACCTGTGCTCCTGCCCACCCAGCCGGTGTGTGATGGTCGCTCAGCCGGAGGCAAAGACAAGTCCATGCCAGCTCTGGGCCTGTCCCAACCCCGCCCACCCTGGGGAGAGCCGGGGCCCTGCCCCTCCCCAGAGGCGTACCTCTACGGCCACAGCACCCCTTAACCCCAAAGCGTCCGCCAGTGCCTGGCCTGGTGGCTGCTGGACGGTGCTGTCACCTCCTTCCTCCCTGAGCAGCTCCCAGCCGGAACCGGGGCTGCCTCTACCCCGCCCCTGGCCACATGGCCAGCCGTGTCACTGCCCACCCCTGGCCGGCAGGCACCGCCCAGAACCTCGGGCCGGCCAGCTCGGGCGGCAGCCAAGTGCGTGGCTCTGGGGGCAGCAGAGCAGGGCTGTGAACCCCGAGGCTCCATTATGGGTGGCCTCACTTTCTCACCTCTAAAACAGGGGTCACAGCGTTGCTGCCTGTGGGTGAACCCATGCACCCTCGCCTGCCCGTACCTGCTTGTGCTCCCTGTGACCCAACAAGCTCAGCCCAGCCCAGGCGGGTAGAGTGTGCCAGCACCCAGCACTGTGCCAGCACCCAGGGCCTCTCCGTGGGCTCCGCGGGGAAGTGACCCAGGGCCACTGCCTTCAGAAAGCCTGGTCAGCCCCCCAGGGTCAGTGTGCCTGACCTGTCTGCATCCCGCACCACCCCCCAACTCCTGACCCCTCCATGGCTTCAGAGATGCCCCAGCTTTCCCACTGCACAGCACCCAGCTCCCTGGGGTCCCTGCCTCCATTGGACTGTTGGGGCACCAGGGCCCAGAGAGGGGAGCAGCTTGCCTCAGGCCACACAGCGAGCTGGAGGGGGAGCCAGATCGGAAGCGCGTGGTCTGACTGGGGCAGGGCAGACGCCCAGAGGAGACCCTCAGAGTGGTGCCAGTGTAGCAGAGGACCTCCTCCAGCTGCATCACAGAGAGTGGCATTAAATTACTGTCACTTAACAGAGCAACGCAGGCCTGACACAGAGCTGACCCCAGCGGCAGCCCTGTTGTCATTAATACAAGCCAGCAAATAACTGTTCCTATTTGCACCCAGGCTGCCAGCTGTCCGCTAGCCTGTGTGTCCTCTACGCTTCCTGAGCAGCTAGGGCACACGAAGCTCTGCTGGGAGACCCAGAGACAACTAGGACCCTGTCCCTGCCCTTGTGGGGCCCAGGGAACAGGACGAAGCCCAGCAGCTATGAGGGGGCTGCTCCAGCACAAGCTGTCTTTCTCCGAGCAGGAACCCAGGAGGACATCTCGAAGGAGGTGGCCTGGGCTCTGGCCTGACCTGGTGTCACCACCATTTTCAGTCCCTGCCATGGGGACAGCAACCCTCCCTCACTCCTCTGGCTCCTCCAGCACGAGACTACCTCAGCGTGGTGAGGGGGTTCCCAGCTTGGTCGCTGTGATGGCTGGCCTGGCCCAGCAGCCAACGATGGGGTGAGGGACGGGTCAGAGGGCGAGGAAGGAACATGGCCACGATCTCCTGAGCCCTGGATGTGGGGTGCCTGGGCGAGTGACACAATGGTACCTGCAGCCCCAGGGCAGCAGCTGGGGCAGCCCAGGCCTTGCACTCAGACACAAGCAGCTATTGCAAATCTGTCACAAGCCAAATAAATGGGCAGCAGTCACCCTGGACTTTGGACAAGGGGCGGGAGGTGGGAGGGCCAGGTCGGGCTGGGGGTCAGCCAGATCATCGGTCGTGCCTACTCGGGTCTGAGAGGTGGATGGGCCACCCCCTCCCCGCTCGGTGCTGGAGGGCACAGCTTGGGGGCGGCCAGGCTCCTGCTGCCAACCTGCTGGACCATCTGGGGCTGGTCGCCCCTCGCCAATCTGGCAAGCAGGGACTGTAACCCCTGCCGTGCCCAATTCTGAGAAGTTTTGCAAACGTACCTGCACGTTTCTACCTGTAGTGCACTTGGAGGGAAACCACGGTGCAAATCGAAGTCACAATGGGTGCCAGGCCTGCAACCCACCCGCCACCTGCAGGCCCCGAATACAGGCAGGGACGGGGTAGATTCACCCTCTGCCAGCACGGCCAGCCCCGAGACACCCCTTCTTGCCCGGCGGGCCCTCGGTGCTGGCCGGGCTTCCAGGGTGGAGGGAGTAGTCCACAGGGAGCCCTCTGACTGGGCAGAAGCCCAGGGTGGGGCCGGGGTAAAATTCTGCATAGCCACATGGACGAGGGACACTGAGTATACCTGCTGACACCCGACCCGGAGGTGGGTAGTGCCCAGCCAAACGGGTGCCTGGCCCCAGCCGCCTCCGAGCGGTGGCCCCTGGGGCATCGACTTGGGGGGCAGGCTGCGTGCTGAGTGCCCTGCATCAGAGACATGACTGCTGCCCCTTGCGCAGATGGGAGAACTGAGCTGGACACAGCCACGGGCACCAGACCCAGGGCATGGCGGGCCAGGGAAGTTTCCAGAACAAGTGTTGAGGACTGGATAAACACTGCCAAAATTTATTTTTCCAATGAGAACTTAAAAAAAAAAAAAAAGGGCACGTCAATTACCCCGGTGACCTCATGAAGACAGAACATTATTGTCCTGGGGTAAGTGGGAGCCCCCGTCCCCCCGACACCCACGCACCAAGGGCAGCTGGAAACAGCGTGGGGCTCGGCCACCTGGGCACAGGTGTTCCCCGGGAGACTGAGGTGCCCCCCGCCCACGGCACACACAGCGGCTTGAGAACAGGACCCCCAGGCTCCCACCTCTGCCTGTGACTTGTCTCCAGCCTCGTGAGTGACATAAACATGGAGGTGGGAAGAGTCACTTCCCGCCGTGGGGCCGGGATGCCCAGTGCCTCGCGTCACCCTGGGGCCTGTGGCATCACCGCTGTCCAGAGGGGGACACAGAACAAAGCTTCGCAGGGTGGCCTGCCCTCGGGGCCTCTGTCACGGAGGGTGTGGAAGGGTGGAGAAGCAGTGGCCGAGGCACAAGTGCCCACAGATCCCCCGGCCCCCAGGCCCCGCCCGGACAGCCAAACCTCCGGGCTCTCGCTCTGGCCGACTGGCTGTCCTGGCTGGAAGTCACCCCGGAGTTTTCCTACAAAACCCCCAGCTCTCCCAGCTTCTCCTGAGGAGCCGAGACACGCACGCCCCCTGGGCCCACAGCCCTGCCAGACCCACGCAGGTGGGCCCGTTGTGTCCCACTGGCCGGTCTTCACCCCTTGGGCCTTTCACATCCCCACTGGCCTCTGGGAACTCTGCTTCTCCAGCCGCTGACCCAGACCCCGGGCACTGCCAGCGGGAGGGATAGCCTCCTCTCCTACTCCAGGGGCGGCAGCGCCCCCAGGCCGGTAGCCCTTCCTCAGGAGGCTGAAGCCTTGCAGCAAACACGTCCCCTGGTGGCCACGTGTGAGTATGACACCCTGAGAGAACTTGACCCAGATTCCGGGGACACAGCCCCAGGACGGTGACTGTCCCCAAGAGGCAACCGACAGGCAGACAGGGAGGTGGACCCACTGAGACTGGCAGCTGGGCTCAGCCTGGCTCTCGCGCTGTGGTCCCCACGAAACACTTCCTGGCAGGGAGATGGAGGAAAGGAGCCGTGATCCAAGGAAGGCAAGAAGCTTCTGGAAGCAGGACATGGCTCTCCCCTGGAGCCCTCAGAAAGGAACACAGCTCAGGGCGACGCATGTGGGACGTCTGTGACTGTGGCACTTAAGACCACAGACGTGTGTCGTTCTGAGCCCCGACCCGTGTGGGGATGGACGGCAGCGATGGGAAGCCACCCCCGTCCACGCGGCCGACGGCAGCGGCCACCCCCCCGGCCCAGACGGCACCCACCACCCTGTGCTCCGGGCGGGGTGAAGCCGCACCTCCTGCCCCCGCCCTCGCTTTCTCGTGTCCCCAACCAACGTGCGCTCACTGTCACCTCTCCTCGTGCTGCTTAACACTCACGCCTGTTACCTACCCGGCTTACGGCTGTCGCTTGGCTTTTACCTAGAAAAGACGAGAAGACCGAGAAGACCGCCTCCCGGCTGCGTGCTGCCCTGGGGCTCCCTCCCTCCCCGGCTGCCCGAGCGCCGGTTATCTCCGAGTCCACCTGCACTTACCCGGCATCGGCCAGTCCCCACGGGGGCCCATTAACGAGGCGTCTACTGTGTTGGGTTCTGTGACCAACCTCCACCTGGTTTCCAACGTGCCCCTCAGAGGTACGTGTTCAGCATTTACCCTTAATCCTGGGGTGTCCACCCCCATTCATCCGGCTGAAGTTCGGCCCCGTGGGCCACAACTGTAGGGAAGCACATGCTGAAGATGGGGGGAGCCTGGGGGGACCACCCCTGGCCCACGGCTGCTGATGCTTCGCCTTGTCAGATCTTGGGGACGATGACAGCTCTGACAGCCATTCCAGAGAGTTCCCAAACTGCTCTGAAGGGTGGACAAGGCGCTGGCGTCATCAGTGCACGGCTTCCCAAGGGGAGTCCTTCGAAGGGGACTGTAGTGACACTCAGCAGTGAGGGACATGTACACGTACTGGACATGACGTCGTGCTCTCTCCGGAGGGCGGGTCTGCGGCCTCCAACAGAGCAGGTCGCAGCAGCGTGGTGATGTCTTCCCCCTCAAGAAGCATCAGAGGCCGTGGGCCAGGGGTGGTCCCCCCAGGCTCCCCCCACCTCCAGCATGTGCTTCCCTCAGTCGTGGCCCCCGGGGCCGAACTTCAGGACCCCAGGCCCCTGACCCACGTGCACCGGGCTCCTGTGTCCACAGCTAACCTCAGTTCGTGGAATTACTTTTCCAACCTCACAGACATAAACGGGCTCGGGTGGCGATGGGCATGTGTCAGGGCTGGGTTCGAAACCCATCCCACGGAAGACGGTGGTTCCCGCCTCCGGTGGCTGCTGGAAGATTCCACAGGACGCTGCGGGCAGCCTGTGGCACTGTGCCAGCTAGGAGGAGGCGCCCAGTGGGTGGCCCTGGCGTCATTATCTCCTCCACCCAAGGCTGGGCCACCGCAGGCCTATGTCTGGCCCAGGCCACGTCTCCTGGGCTGACAGTGCCCGGGTGGGGCAGAGCCTGCGGGAGACAGACAAGAGGAATCCGCCACCCCCCACCCCCCACCATGAAAGGCCAGGCACTCCTGCAGAAAAGAACTCAGGTTTATTTGCAGTAAAAACCATGGTCTGAAAACAACCTATTGTCAAATGTACAGTCTGTGTTCTATGTGGGGTTGTCGCCTCCAGCTGCAGGACCCCAGGCCTCTGACCCGCGTGCATCGGGCTCCTGTGTTCACAGCTAATCTCAGGCCCTGGTCCGAAGCCCCATGTCGGGGCAAAAACACCAGCATCCCCGCCTGCCCTGGCCCTCTGCCCCTCCTGCCTCGTGCAGTGCAAAAAGAAAACAAAAACAGAAATAACAACAAAATAAACCCCCCATGACCATTCACAAAACCAGGTTCTGAACCGTTTCCTCAGTGTCCTTTGTTATCACGACAACTTGTTTTATGATGACCTCAAATACATCTCGTTTTCTTGCTATTACGAAATTTCTTCCTTATTATTCACAGACATACAACAGGAGCTTTGGATGAAATAGTTACAAACATTTCCTTCCCCTTAAAAAGCAAACAAGCCAAACCGAAAACAAAACAACAAAAACAAGAAACAAAGTCTTTGCAACAACAGTAAACAAAAAAGGGCCACCGGTCTCTCCCTCCCGTCCCGGGCTCGCAGCACGGCCGGCGGAGCCGAGGGCCACGTGCAAAGTGCTGGGTGCACCCGGGGACAGGGACTCGGGTCTGCTCCAAGGCCAATCCCTCCCCCAAATGCTCACCCTCACTTCTCAAGCCGCTACGGGCACTTTGCCTCTCTTCCCTGTGGCTGGCCATCGGGGACCCCTCCCCACCTCCTCCCCGTGTCGGGATACTAAGTGAGGAGGCCGAGTCTGGACGCAACGAGGGTGACCTCCAGGGTACAGTGTGGCAACCAGCACCCGTGCCAACAGGGGCCAGCCTCCCCAATGCCCAGCCTTGGCCTGGTCCACGCTCCCTGCTCAGGGCTGTGCAGCTGTCCCGGGGCGGAAGGGACAGGGGAAGCCCAGGTTTCACCAGTAGATTTGGCACAGAGTTCAGAGGGAGAGTGTCACTAGATCTCATGCAACTCCAGGCAGAGAAAACAGGGTCTGGCGAAGTCAACCAAAGGTCAAAGGTTAGGAGAAGTCAGGAGGGGGCTTTACAGCATTAGAGCCACCCCCAAGAGCACTTATTTCGGGTTGGCCGCAGGCCCAGTCCGTGAGCTACAGGAGCCCTGAGCAGGAAGATCTGCCGAGGGTGACAGCTGACATCCTGTGCAAAGGCTGGGGGTACCCTTGGGGACCACCCTGCAGGACACCGGAGAGCCGGAGGGCCACCTGCACGGGAGCGGTGGGGGGCCTCTCTCCTGGAGAGGATGTGAGCAGCAGGGACAGAGCGAGGTGAAAACCCTGTTTCCTGCCTGCCCAGAGCAGGGCTGACAGCAGATGCCCCCACCTGGCAGCAGGACCGGACAGACACACACCTCGGGTTTGGGGCGAAGACAGTACCATTGACTAGGGAGCAGGGACAGCCACTTCCTCGTTCCTAAGGCACCCTCCTGAGAGAGGGACCTGCCCTGGGGGTCTCTGCATGCCCCCCGGTGCAGAGGACACGAGGAGGTCAAGGAGTGCTTCGGAGGCCCCTTGCAATGCTCTCCCACACTCCAACACAGCAGGGGCTGCACAGGGGCCCCACGGCCACTCGAGGCCCGAAGCCACCCTGGGAAGCAGCAGGAAGCAAGGGGGCTGACAGTGCAGGGGCTGAGCAGAAAGGGAGGGGGGAGGTCCCCTCTGCTGTCCCTAGCCCTCCCTGGGACAGCATCTGCTGTGCAGACCTAGGCTCCTGAATGCCATCTGGATGAGCCCGGGGCCAGGTGAGCTTTGGCCTCCGCTGTCACCCAGAGCCTGGCCTGGAATGCCGCCGGCGTTCAGCACTCTGGTGGCGGCCACGGCAAGGCTGGCTGGGATTTCCTCTATGTACAAGTCGCCAACCCAGGACAGGCCACCGAGGGCAGGCCGAAGGCGAGACGGTTTGCGTTCAGGACTTCTGCACACCCTCCCCACCCCTACGGGCAGCTGGAGATCGGAGGGTCAGCAGGCATCTTCCCCTGAGTCACGGAGCTGGAGACGGACGTGCGCGTGGGAGCGCCCCTTCCGAGGAAATCCGCGCGTCCCGCCCGTGTTCTGGCCGTCACTGGACGCCCTCCTCTTCCACGTACGTTGAAGGAAACCAGCCGACCTGCAAGAGATGGCAGGATGGCACTGTGCACGCATCGGCCGAGGGCGGCAGGGGCTCATGGCGTGGGGGAGCCTTCAGAAGCCGGGGCTCTGAACCAGTCCTCCCCCAAGAGAAGCTGAGAGCCACGGCCCAGGCAGAGGGGGACCCTGAAATGCACAGGCCCGGAGCAGTCTGATTTCTACACGTCTGAAGCGGCACGAGCACAGAGAGAACTCCCCGGCGCACGCCGTAGTAACTTAGGAAGAACAGAGGCTTTGTGTAAACGTGGACTCAGCGGGGTGCAGTGCGGGCAGCTCCCACAAAGGAGCAACGCTGACAAGTCTGGCGAACTTTTCCACAGAAACGCGGGCAGCCAGGTGACAACGGAGTGACATCATCGGAGTGCGGAAATAAAACATGGGACGGCCTAGAATGCCATGCCGAGTTTCATATTTGGATTCACTTCAATACAACGGCTCCCCAAAAGGAAGCAGGTCTGGTGGAGAGACGACTGGTGGTTGGGAGGGGGCCGAAGGGCAGAAGAGAGAGCTTTGCCCGACAGCAGAGTGCCCACTAAAATCTGGGAAGAAAGGACAGCTGGAAGGTCACTACTTTTCAGCCATGACAGAAACAGTTAACGAGGCAAAACTTGTCAATGAGTAACAGTCGTAGGTGAAAGTCTGACGTGGGACAGGATGTTTTTCTGATTTCAAAGTGTTAGCCTGCAAATTCCTTATTAATTATAGTAACTTTCCCCGTGGAGAAACCTGGCAGAAACCACCCTAACCAAATGCTCTAAGTTAATGTCACAGTCCTGGGACAAACCGACACCACATAGCTCTGGAGGGGACACGACAGCACTGAAAAATACACAACACCCCATTGTCATATCCCCAGAGAACTCGTAGCCCCTCAAGCTAATCATGAAGAAACATCAGACAAGCCTCACTGAGGGGAAGTCTACAAAGATAACGGGCACACACTCTTCAACGATGCCCAAGTCCTGTAACGCAGAGAGGGGCACAGGCGCTGTCCCAGACGGAAGGGAACGGAGTGTCCGGGCAACTTAATGCAGTTCATGGTCCTGCACTGGCTCCAAGGGCAGGGAAAGTAGGGAGGGACACTACTGGGACACCCCGTGGATGGGGGTGTCCTCGATCTTAGGAAACATATAATGAAGTGTTCGGGGTCAAGGGATACGATGGCTGTAACTGACTCAAAGGGCTTAGAGAAAAGTAAGTGCATGTGTACACACACACGCGCGCGCACAAACACACACACACACGCACACACATACACACACACACACGCGCGCACAAACACACAGAGAGAGAAAGGGAGAGAGCGAGAGAGCGAGAGAGACAGAGAACTTCAGGCAGCAGCAACGTGGTCTTGGATGGAAACACGCCATGTGGGGAGGAACTGGGCGCCCTGGGAAAGGCAAAAAGGTGTAAATCTCAACGAGCACTAACGGCCCAAAACAAAAGGAACCTCTTACAGGGTTAGAAAGTAGGTAGAGTGAAGATACCCGACACCTTCACAAAGGCCGAGAGAAAACCGAATACAGCCAAAAGTTGGGAGGTGCTAGCATTGCCCAGGAAGCAGGAAAGGTACTAACATACGGTGGTTCTGCACAGGCCAAGGGCACGCGGTGACCTCTAAAGTAACCCTTTCAGTAACAGGAAAAGAATGTGTAGCCAACCAACCAATCAAGGGGGTGGGGAGTGGCAAAAAGCAAAGTATCGATGAATCCAAAAGTAGGTAAGGGAGGAGAAAAAGGAGGAACAGATGTAACAAATTTAAAACGGGCAGAAAGGGGATGGATTTAGGTCTAAACATCCCAGTCATCATGTTAAATGTAAATGGACTGTACACACCTATTAAAAGGCAAAACCTGTCCTATCAAACTAGCTTTTAAAAATCTGTTTATAAGTTATTATCTGATATCTAGCTTAACTATAAGAACCCAGAAAAGTTGAAAGCAATACAAGAGAGAAAAAGGGGTGCCATGCAAAACACTAACCCTCCCACCCCCAAAGAGTCGTTGAAGCTCTAACAACAGCAAAAGCAGACTTCACCGCCGGGCCCGGGTCTGTGCACGGGAACGAGGAGGGGGTCGGGGCCGGCCCCACTCACCTGCCCGTTCGTCTCGCCCTTCCACCAGCCCTGGTCCCCGCCGATGCGGCTGTATATCTTCACCACGTCGCCTTCCCGCAGCGAGAGCTCCCGCATGTCCCGCGCAGCAAAGTTGTACCTGGCCACGGCCGTGCCGATGACACGGGGCGTGAACACTGTTGAGGGGGATGGGTGTCACACGGCTGCCCGGCGAGGCCCAGACGGGTCTCTGCTCCAGTGCCCAGCCCTGTGCACAGAGGGATAGGACACTGGGCCCCACCCCAGGGCCCCTCACTCCTCTGTGGTGATAGCGTGTGCATGGGGACAAGTGCAGATGCAGTGCTCTGACCATCACAGCTCCTGTGAGGCCCTCCTGTGTGCCTGATGTACAGGCGTCACATAGCCAGAGGACAGCCGGGTGACAGCTGCCCAGATCCCAGCCTTCACTCTGACAGAGAGCCTGGAATGGGACCCCAGGGCAGGGCATCCAACTTCCCTTGTGACCCCAGTGCCAGACTCCCAAGCCAATTGGAAAGCCAGCTGGACCAGCTCAGCTGGGGACCCAAGAGTCCCCACGGACAGGTGACAATGACCGTGACAGAGGAGGGAACACACACAGCCTGCCGGGGAGGGCTCCGACTCTGGTAGTGGAGGGCGGAGCGGTCAGGGGCAGCCGAGACCCCACTGCCCTGCACCCAAGCCCCACAGCTCCCCCCGCGGCCGCTGAGGGGTCCCGCCCAGGTCTGCTCCCACCTCCACCGAGGTGGCCGCCTGGCTGTTTGCCGCTACCAGAGGCGAAGCTCTCACCGAGCAGTGAAGGACAACGGCCGCCAAGCTGGGGAGTGGCCATCGGGGTGAGTGTGTCAGAGGTGACAGCAGTGAGGAGCGCAGCGCCAAGCCTGACAGCGTCCCGAGGTGCCGGCAGCGGCCCGCCCGCCTGCCCCGCCTCGCCCCCCTCCACCCCTGCCACACCAGGCCACGGGCCGCTGCGGACGCCGTCAGGCACGGGCTGTGGGCCGGCGGGCAGCCCCGGGGGCGGCGGTACCTGACCAGAAGGGAGCGGAGGAGGCCTGAGAGGCAAAGCTGAGGCCCTGAGGACTGAGAAAAGAAAAGTTGTAGGAAGCGCAGGAAGCTGCAAAGAGGCGAGAGAGACCGTGAAAGGCGGGCGGAGGCGCGTCCCGTCGACGCGGAGGCACGCGGTCCCAGGCGGCAGGGCTGCAGGGGCAGGGGGGCAGGGGCCCGCCGGGCACAGCAGCAGCGCGGCCACTTCTGAGCCGCCCTGTGCCCTCACTCCACCGCTCTGTTCCTTTTCCCGGAGAGCAGGTCGGGCCCACCTCCTCCCAGGGGGCCGGGCTTGCATGAGAACGGACATGTGCCCGGCACCTAGCCCCTTGCCCAGCACACAGTAGGTGCTCACGAAAGGCCCGCCATGCCATTCCTCTCCCGGCCTGCTCTGCCCAGGGGGGACCCATGGTCCTGCAGGCCCCCGAAGGCTGGAGGAAGCAGGCGGCTCAGGGGACACTCCTGAGTTGTATGTCCAACACTCTGGGCCCACCCTGCCTGACTCCAGGAGGGTGGGCTGTGGGACACCCCCGCCTGCAAACATGGGTGCTACGTCTGGCTGCCTCAAGGTTGGGGCACAGTGAGGAATCTGAGGAGAGATGGGACCTGTCCTGTCCCCACCTCCATGCTGACCTCTGGGCAAAGGGGCACCAAGCCTTGGAGCAGTAATTCAGAGCTGGCATTCCCCACCTGTCACCTGGGGCCACCAGGGCACCCTGGCTCGGGAGGGGGATAGGCTAGGGGGTCTGGGCCACAGGCAGGATGGGGAAGGGATCAGTCAGTGCAGCCCACAGAACAGCTTCCTCACAGGCAGGCGAGCAGTGAGGGCCTGGGTGGTGGGACGCAGGACGGAGCGGACACGTCCAGGCAGGCATTACCTGGGGACCGGCTGGAGGCCCTGGAGGCCACACGCTCCCGGGACTTGTAGGGGTACTTGAGCGTGGTGTCCAGCTGCTTGAAGCTCTCCTTGAGCGAGTGGCACTGGTAGTATTCCACCAGCTCCTGCGGGACGCGCATGCTCAGGGACACTGTCCTCGCCTGCAGGCCTGCCCCTCCCCACCTCCTCGGGGTCACGGGCAGGATTCCTGTCCTTGAGCCCAAGAACACCCCTCCTGCTCCCTGCCCCCCAGCACTTGGCCCAGGGTGGGTGGTCAGTATCGCTACGACTTCTGTTCCAGCAATTTCTCTCCCTAACATTTCTACAGGAGAAACCAGGGCAGAGTGCAGAGACTCGGGGACACGGATGCTCCCGCACCACTCTATGGTAGCAAAAGTGGGGCTCCCCCACCTGTCCCAGGCCAGGGAAGTGCTTCTGAAAATAACATGTCACAGGGGTGAGGGCTTGCCCTGAAATGCCCTCTTTGGTGTTTTGGGGTGTGGGGGCACTGTGGATACTGCGTTTTACTTTGTGCTTTTCTGCGGCCACAGAGAGAAGGGTAAATTAAAGCCTGATCTCGGAGCTCAGACACCCTGGTCAGATGCTCTCAGCGTGTGGACTGCCAGTCGGAAAAGAAACACTGCGTCTAATTTTATAGTCACGTGCAGAAGGACTTGGCCTTTACCGCATTCTGGCTGGGCGGGGCTGAGCGGGGGGGGGGGGGCAGGTAGGAGGAAGGCCCCCGCCCCCGCGTGTGTGACTGGCTACAGGCCAGGCCCTGGACGGAGCCTCGCTGGGTTCTGGTAGGAGCATTGGCAGGAACGGGCTGCCGTGATGCTGGTGCCCAGGGGAGGCTGGGCCCTCGCCCCTCACTGTCCACCATGATCAGCCCACCTGGCCCTTTGGCGGGGTTGGGGGGTCAGTCTTGACTCAAGGGGCTGCGAAGAGGCCCTAACTGTGTCCCACAGTGCCTTTCAAACCCATTTCCTTGGCTCCTACGCACACTGGGAAGACTCACTCCTCCCCAGGAAGTGGCTCCAGCCCAGCTGTGGGGGACCCCTACTGGGGTCCTGCCCCTCTGCAAGTCTGGTCTGCAGGGAGCAGGGTGCAGGAGGCCCCTCACCCTCAGTGTGGCTGTGGTGGGAGACCTGGGCCCTCTTCCCACCCTTGGGGCCAGGCTAGTGGGAGCCAAGGAATCACGTACCAGGAGGCTTTCAAATTTCTTGGCTTCCGTGATGTGGATCCAGCTGTCCTTCTCCACCACCTTGATGTGCTTCACCTCGTCATTGAACCTGGGCCAACAGCAGAAGCCTGGGTTGTCACGATGAAGGCCACAGGGCCCCAGCCCCCTCAGGGGGCCAGGCCTGTCACACGTCTGCGGGAGCCAAGACCTTGCCCTCGATTCCCACTGCCTGCTCCCACGGCCACTCCCTCCCTTTTGGCATCCCCCACCCCACCCACAACCTCTGGCCAGCTGACACCAAAGCCAAAGACATCACAAGAAAAGAAAATGACACACCAGTATCACTTTTATGACTATAGATACCAAAATCTCCAACAAACTGTTAGAACCTGAATCTGCCTCCACTCCTGTATGTAACCCAACTCACACAAAGGACTTTACACCCCAGTTAAATGGGACATGCCAGGAATGCAAGGTTGGTTTGACATCCAGAAACCAGTCTGCGAAGGAAGTTATTCAAGAATTCCCACCCTCTCCTGGGGGGCCGCTGTAGAATACCCACTCTGTTTTGCCTGAATTAAAGTGAGCTCAGTGGGCTCACCCCACCCTATGACTCAGGGGCAAGGCCCATCGGAACCCTACGCGGGAGCCCTGCAGGCCAGACACACAGAGGTGATCTGAGGGTTCCCATCAAGTGAGTGACGCCTCTGCCGCCACTGAGCTGCCACCACGGCTCGTGCTCCACTTTTCTCAGGACCCTACTGACACTGTCCCCATGAACAGCCTCACCCACTCTGTGTCACACACCTTATGATGCTCGCACTACCCACGACAGGTACAGCTGACCTCTGCTCGAGAGCAGGTCCTGCGTACCAGCCCCAGCATATCTCGGGAGCCCTGTCATCTCCAAAGTGTCCTCATTTGGCCACCCCTAACCCCACAAGCCTGGAGGGGACGTGGGCTCTGAGCCTCCGGACAGCACTGGGGGACGGGTTTCCTCGGCCCCTAGGTCACACATACTTGATGCTTATGGCGAAGCGCTCGGCCTCGGCTGGCCGCTCCCTGATCAGGTAGGTCCCGCTGGCATGGGATTTGAGCAGGTTGTCCGTCTGCTGCCTCTCCATGCTGCCTGCAAACCTAGAGCAGCCAAGGGGAAATGAGGAGGGTACCACTGATGACAACCAAGACAGCATCCAGTCCCAGGCTAACAACTCGAATCTGCATAAGGACCTGATTAGGAAACCAGGTCATGCCCCTAAGGGAGGGGCAAATGGCGGGGGGAGGGCCAGGAGGGGCCTGTCTGTGAGCACAGAGTGGGCCCAGGAGAGATCATGGGCAAGTATAAGGAGCCCAGACTTTGGCCAATCCACTGCGGGAGAGGGCCTGCAAGAGGCATTCCGTGTAACCCAAGCATCAGGTCGAATTTTTCTTCTAAGTTGTCACTATTTGGAGAGCAGCAGTAACAACTGCCCTCGTGTGGGGCTTCTTTCTTGTAACACGGAGACCGCCGGCACCACCACTAAGGGGTGTCGGACAGACTCCGACAGAAAGCTGTCCCTGCCGTCTCTGCTGGAATGAAGCAGACCTGTCGCCCTCTGCACCTCCCCATTGGGCTGAGTCAGGGCTGATGTGACTACTGTGCAACCCAGCAAGACCTACTGTTAGACCTTTTCACTTCTCTCTGTCACTCTGTCAAGTGACAGCCACAACTCAGCCCTTCCCCGGGGATGAGACCTAAGTGTGGGCGAAGGACTTCCGTGAACAGGCCCGGGCTCTCCAAGACGTGAGGGTTGCTGAGCCGAGGTGCCAGAGACGAACCCCAACTGAAAATCATGGGATACACTTCGGGGTAGAGGGTCACCACACTTAAGCGGCCCATTACTGTGGCCACCACAGGTGGGTCTTCAAGGCAGCCTGGTGACCCAGCAGGCACAGCAATAAGGCTGCACCCCAAGGCCGACCTAGAATGTCCACCTTCCTGCTTTCGTTAACCTGAACGGCCTCTCTGTTATCGAGCAGCTGCGTAAGTGCGTGATTATAAACTTCGTCTTCAATGTGCCACTTTCGTCTATTTTATACGATTGCGTAGGGAAAGGGCTTCATTCTCCCAAATGCGTGAACCGGATGATCTGTTCTGGCCAACGGGAACCATGACATGGGCGGAAGAAGGGGGACGGGGCAGCTGGGCTCCACCAGCCCAGAGGCAGATGAGACCCCAGACCCGGCGGCTCATGGCTTGTGGCCGCACCCCACGGCCAAGGGCCAGCCGGTCCACTCACCAGGGGTAGGCGGTGTAGTCGATCTCACGGGACGGCGGCCGGCCGATGGGCGGCTGGCAAGAGAGAACGTTCTAGTTAATGCCCCGCGCAGGGGTCCACCACAGACTGGGGGCCAGAGGGGGCTTGTCAGCAACGAGAAGACACAGAGTCCCCGCCCCCCAGCTTGGAGAGAGGCAGCTGGCCTTCGGTCCATTACGACTGCTGCAGAGGGGGCCACGGTGGGGCTTTGAACACCACGATGAAAAGCAACCCCCGACTGGCCGAGTCCCTCAAGCAGGAGGGCACTGCTGCCCACCCGCCGTCTCCTCGCAGGGAGCAGCCCCTGCTCTGGGGCCAGCTCGCGACGGCCATGAGCAAGGACGTCCCGGGGGAGGAGACAGCTCTCGGCACCCTCAGCACCCCAGCCACCGTGTTCCAGGGGCTTCCATGCGGGCGCTCACCCTTCCATCCACGGGGCAGGGCTTCACAGACGCACTGGGGAAATAGCCCGACTTCCGGGTCTGCACCAGCCGACCCTGTAAGCAGACAGAAGCTCAGGGGGCCTGGCCGGCGACAGCGGCAGCGGCATTCTAGTGCGTGCCCAGTTTCCTAAGGACATGGGAAGGGCCGTTCCTGAGATGCCTGGGACAGCATCGCCTCCCTGCTGTGACCGCAGATGACCTCATCACCACTTGGGGCAGGAAGGTGAGGGGCACCCGCACTACACAGGTGACAAAACTGAGGTCCGAAGAAGTTAAGCGACTTGCTCAGAACTGGGACTAGAGCCCCATCTCCTGGCTGCTGCTCCCGGGTCTGCTCTGGGCCTTCTGAACCCCGTTGGGGACAGCCTGGAGTGGGGCTCAGCCTGGCCGCTCTCCCTGTCTCCTCTGAAGTCCTCCTGGCAGCTCCTCCTCAGCCTTCCACTGTCACATCAGCAAAGGGTCTCTGCAAGGCCACCTGACACCTGATGGCCCTGGTCACACCTGGGGAGGGAGCCTGGGCAGCCAGGGTCAGGTGGGACAGACATTGCACCTTGCAAATCTCAGGCCTGGCCCCATAAACGCATACGTAAATGTGCATGACGGGCACCACCACCACGACGACAGCAGGAACCGCACACACACGACGAGCAGCCCAGACCACCGTCCGCTCCGAGCAGGCCGCCCCCTGGTCTCAAGGCTCCCTTGAGTGCGGGCACTTAGCAGCAGTGCCCAGGCCCGAGTGGCACGCAGAGCCCCACCTTTTCAGGCCTTCTTAACCGAACAGTAAGTTTCAGAACTCAGAACCGTAAACCATCACACTGACGTTGGCCACCCCCCGCTCCACCAGAGGGGGCCTCCTGGGGGAAGATGGTGGGTGGGTCTTAGAAGCAGAGTCCCCCAGGGCCTCTGAGTGCTGGGCTGAACTGGGGCAGGGTGGGAAGGAGGTGGAGCCCGGGGCGGGGGGCTGCAGGGGGCAGACGGGGGTGCCAGGAGATGGGCCTCGTCAGTGAGGGGACGCTGTGCTCCCTACCACGTAAAAACTAATGCCCCCGGAAAGAGGGGGCTGGGACCCCAGAATGCAGGCCACGGTGGGACCCAAGGCCTTGCTAACAGCCCACTTCTCTCCACCCCTGACGGCCCAAACCGGTCCCTGCCGGTGGACGCAGGCCTCTGTGCTTCTGCCCTGGGGGTGGGGGGAGAGAACCAACAGGACCTCCACCTTCTAGGCGCCAGCACCCACCTCCCACCACTGCGACTCCGGGTCCCCTCTCAGCAGCTCGATCACGTCACCCGTCTGGAAGGTCAGGACTGGCTTCCCGGGGGGAGCAGGGTTGCCATGGTAATTCTGCAGAGCCACCATCTTGGGACCTGCGGAGGACAGGGCAGGGGCGCATGGCTCTGGGACTGCATCCCAGCAGCAAATTGCGCTATTGCTGACCTTGGCCTCCCTGGCCGTCTCAGGCCCCCGGGGGCATTTGGACAAGAGGACAGGTGCCTACGGCCGTCCCCTAAATTCTTCCCAAGAGTCCCGAGTCTCTGCTCGGTGTATTTACGTGATCAACAGAGTCGGGGAGTCATGGGGAGATTGGCGACTTAACGTGCACCGGCACTCCACGGGCTCTGTGCCAAACACCTTTCAAATCTATGACAGTCAGTCACATGCAGCAGGATATGGGGCGCCCTCATGTCAGAGAGGGGACCAGCGGCCCGCCAGGCCCAGGGACTTGCCAAGGCCACACAGCTGGTCCAGGGCAGCTCTGGGGCTGAAGTGGGGTCCTTCCCGAGTCCCCCATGATCACGCAGGCTGCTCCCAGACGGAGCCTTGCTCTGGCCCAGCCACCCCGCCTGGGCCTGCATGGGCCAGGCCCGGCCCCGACGCGCGTGTCCCAGCAGCAGCCGCGGGGCATGGGGCTTCTCAGCGACGGGGTTTGGAGCGCTCTCGCTGGCTGGACTGCACCGGAACCCAGAACACGGTGCTTTCAATCCTCTACATTTAGAAGCCACGTTCCAACGATGTGACACCGAGCGGGGGAAAAGGAGGAGGCAGAAGAAGTGACAGGGACAGCAGCGGCGTTTTCATGTCCTCTCTGCTAGGGCCTCTGGGCTACAGCTCTCGGGGCTCTCGGGGCTGATAGGACCCTGACCCTCTGCGAGCTGGGCCCTGTCCCCATGCCCGGCGCGGCATCACCGGACACGGAGGCGGCTGCTGGGAAAGGCAGCTGCGAAGGCGAGAGGGACGTGGGCCGGAGGGCAGCACCCTCTGTGGGAGGCTGGAGCTGAGAAGGCGGGGCAAGGCGGGGCGGTCCCCGCGACCAGGCTTGGCTCCCAGGGTGACCACTGACACAGATGACAGTCGCAAGACCCCAGCACCCCAGACTCACCCGGTCCCGCTCCAGAGGCATCCTGTGAGGGCAAGGACAGACGACAGTGCTGAAGGAAGGCCACCCAGCACCCGACACCCCCACTCCCCCAGACAGAAGCAAGGGGAGGACGGGGGGAAACTCCCGCAGGCACTGTGACACTGTGTCCCTAGGTGACACCCTCCCACTATTCTTACCATCCCGTCCACCTTTGTGTCCCCCCACGACCCTGGGACATGCATCCCCTTCCCTCTCCCATCCCTTACATTTAACCCCCACCTCCCCCAGGAAGCCTGCCCTGACCACCCCAGCCCTGGGCCTCCCTGCTCCGAGCCCGGGGTTGTCGTCTCTGTCTGCGACGTGTCCTGCTGCACGTGACTAGATGCTGTCCTCCACAAGGACATCTTTGCACCCCAAACAGGCCCGAGAAGGTACCCTTTAAGTGGTTAATCTGACTGGACCCCACAGCTAGGTAAAGACACAAAGTCCATTAGAGACTTCAGGGACTTAATCCCCAAGTCAGCTAAACCGAGCTCTAGGCCAAATCAGGGTGGGGGGCACTTCACAGAGCACCCACTGCCACGAGCAAGCCTCTGGGCAAACAGGCGCCAGGCAGGCCGGTAGCCATCAGGGCCCTCCGGTCAGTGGCCGTTTTGGCTCCGGGCACACAGAGCATGGGGGACAGGGCAGGGAAGTGAAAGAGGACAGTGGGGGACTCACCAGGTCAGCAGGGGAACCTGAAAAGGAAGCACATCAGGCCTCAGACTAGGCCAAGCCACCAGCAGCGGGGACCGGGGACCTGTGGGCCACGCGGGCAGGGGCCGCTGGGCGGTGTAGTTTGTGTCAGACATGCGATACAGACACGCAAAGCTGGTGGCTCTGCACGTCTCTCAGTCACGTCTGACCGCAAGGTCTGAGCTCGGCTGTCGGGGTCCCCGGGGGAACGCAGACCCGACGCACGTGGGTTTTCTACGTGGCCAGCTCTGGGCTCCGAGGGGAGGTTTCCACAAGCGATTAGTGCTACCTGCCGCAGGCAAGGGTGCGTCGGCACCTGCACTGTCCGTGGGACACCCACATCTTAGGCACACGGGGGCCCGGATGCTCAGGGGCACGAGCACATGGGAGGCAAACGTTCCGAAGATTCTTCCCCGCTGCCCGGGATGCCCTAAGGGGAGGATGCAGTGCCAGCTGCCACCTCACCAGGGGACAAAGAAAGGACCACACAGTGAGCATGTGTGGCTGACGGGACCTTAACACCGTCTCACACTCACAGCTGCAGATGGCTTTGGGCAGACCCAAGTCCCCGACAGACCCTGCAGAGCAGAGGTTACAGGCTCAGGGGGCCCCAGGCTGGGAGGGCCAGACAGTGGGGTTCTCGGAGGGAGCTGCTCTCTGGGACAGCCTGGTCCCGGGGACAAATAGCAGTGACGCCTACCTTGGCCTGGGTCACCGGCAGAGCCCAGAGGTGGAGCTGTCCGGAACCAGAGCCCAAGCCCAGAACGACAGGTGAGAGCAAAGGATGGGAGAGAAAGCAGCTTGGAACTCTCCGAAAAAAAAACGGCCAGAAGTGACGGACAGGACAACGTCCCCAGCAAAGGGGCATGAAAGGGAAGCACACACGTGCCCTTTTAGAATAAAGCCATGTGCCCCTACGGGCTTTAATGACACAGGAGCATGCTCGTGGTGAGTCATCCGGTGAGACCCCAGGTATGTACAGAAGGAAACCACGAGACCTGAGAGAAGGGGGTGCGTGCTCACAAAACGGAGGGGGGTGGGCCACGGACGTGCTTTTGTCTCCTTTGCCCTCCTCTCTGCTTTCTACATTTTCTACGGGAAATGCTATTTAATAATGGGGAGCAGGGGGATCAGCATTTAAAAGAAAGAAATCTTGAGAGAAAATATGCCAAAATCTGGCCTTTGGTTATTTCTTAATAAGCTCGTGGGTGAGATTTATTTTGTTCTTTATTTCATTTCTTCTCTCGTTTTTCCTCCAAATTTCTGATAAGTAAGTAAGTTACTTTTAGGATCAGAACCAACGATGGCACAAGAAATGAGGTGTCTGCTGGCCCGACGTGAGGACGTGTGGCCACAAGAGGGCAGTATGGACGGCCCCGAGGCGTGGAGGGGCTGCTGGACCCTGACAGGGCAGCAGTGGGAGGATGAGGGGTCTGGGCTGGCCTGCCGGAGCCTCCCCGATCAGCTGCCGAGCCAGCACTCGCAGTGAATGGGGAGCCGACGGGATCTATCCTGGCAGTGGCGTCGTGGGCGACAAGCTGGCCTGGTGTGGTGTTCTCTCTACCCGGAGCGAGCGACCCCCTCTCCTAGGGCAGCTTCCCCGAGGGTGGACCGCAGCCAAACCGCACCGTTGCAGAGGGATGGATGTGGGGGTTCTGGGTCGCCCACATTATGCACGGGTAGCAGAGCTGACCCTTGGCAGGTGTCCCACTGGACCCAGTGCTCAGCCAGCCCCTGCCCAAGGCGGCAGCTCTGGAACCCAGAACCACCTCAGACTCTTCAGCTGCCCACCAGGTGTGTTCTAGGCTGGACATTTCCCCCCAAAGGCATCCCCCAAACTAAGACATTCCAGAGGGGCCCCGGGTGCCCCCAGGCAGGCTCAGCCTCAGGTTTCCGTCTGACAAATGGACGGGAGCAGAGTGCCGTGCGCGTGCGCGAACCACCGCTAACGGGGCTGGAGCTAAGCAGGGCCAGGCTTCTCTCCGTGCAACTGACGAGAATGTTCTGTGCCCATTCGGGGGGCAGATTCTAGAAGGTCCAACTGGAATGAGCAGGGGACACGGAGGAGGCAGAGAAAAGCCCTAGAGTATGGCAGTCAGGAAGGAGGGTTTGGCATGGAACCCCCGCTCCCACCAGGGCCCTTGACACTGTGTGACCCAGGACAGGTGTCCTCCCTGCTCTGAGCCTCAGTTTCCTCATCTGGTCCCCGTCCCACGGAGTCACCACGTCAGGAAAGGCAAGTGTGCGAACTCAGCCAGGGTCAGGAAGGCGGCCAACGGCGGCTGTGAGCGATGGGACTGTCGACTAGGGACCGGGGTGTCCAGCCCCCCGAGGCTCATGGCACGATACTCACTGATCTTGCAGGGTGGCGTCACTTCCAGACACTCCTTGTGCGCGCCGACGCCACACTTGGTGCACAGGTACCCCTGGTAGAAGGTGCCCCTGCACCAGGGAGGGCCGCGGTGAGGGGGACGTTGCCCTGGCCAGGTCTGGCTTGCCACCTGCCCCACAGGGCACCCATCCTCAGAGCCCCGGGCCTCCAGGACCCCACCCCTAAAATGCAGCCCCGTGTAGCTCTCCCTGAGGACAGCCCTGGCTGTGTTCTGCCGCCCCACACAGCGGCCCTGGGCACCCACAGGGACAGTCACCTCCCTTCCCAGTTGGGCCTGACACTGATGGGACCCAGCCCAGAGCTGGTGGAGGGAGTGGTCA
The DNA here is from genome assembly GCA_004026885.1 of Lyroderma lyra. Taxonomy (NCBI): domain Eukaryota; kingdom Metazoa; phylum Chordata; class Mammalia; order Chiroptera; family Megadermatidae; genus Lyroderma; species Lyroderma lyra. Next base: position 25,281 of record PVJL010008465.1, read on the forward strand.
GTGGCGACAGGGACACAAGGCACATGCAGCCGGGGGAGTGGAACGGGTGGGGCGGGGCAGGAAGCCCCTCACCTGAGGAACATCTTGCAGGCTTTGCAGTTGGTGGTCTTGTCAAACGTGTACATCTGGAAGCTGTGGTGGTTGGCATTGGCCTTGTCAGGCTTGATGTTTGACCTGATGGAAGGGAAAGGGGGCACTAGGCTCCCTGAGCCGCAAACCAGCGGGCAGGGCACAGGAGGCTGGGGCACCCCCGCTGGAACGAGGGTCTGGGTGGAATGCCGCCGCCCTGGCACGAGAGAACATCCGGGCCATGCTAACGGCCATGTCCCGACAAGGGTCTGGGTGTGGGCAGGCACAGGCACTTGTGAAGACTCAGCAGATGTGCCCTCAGGACGTGACGGTACACGAGCCAGAAGCAAAAACTCTAAGTAGTGAACTTGAGTTCACAACAGGCACCCCAAAGTATTCAGGAGGGTGTGCACTGACGTCTGCCATTCACTGAGAAATATAGCCACTATCGGGGGGCACGACGGCCAGGTTGCAGGGGGGCGGGAGGGGGACGAAGAAAGCAGGGCAAGACGTTAATGGTGGAGTCCGAGGGTGTTCGCCATAACATCCTTTCAACATTGGTGACTACACAGAGGTACTCCCAAGAGCAAGCTCGGGAGGAAATTACAAGCTCCGGACAGCGAGGGGCCCACTGCCTGGCTGCCATCTTTTCCACCGTGTCCTCTAAGTGATCCCATCTGACCCTCCCCGACATCCCACAGCCTCGGCCCTCCGTTCACATGCATTTCGCAGGAGGAAAAGGCCAGAGAGGCGAGTGCACCTGTCTGGAGGCCCCCAGCCGGTCCCTGGACAAAATCCAGCAGGGGCTTCCGAACCGCCCCCCAGCTGCTGCCCTAGGAACTCACATGGCCATCTCAAACTGCTCCATCCACTTCCTCTTCATGTCTTCCGTCTTGCAGAAGAGCTGGAAGCCCTGCTTGCCTTGCAAGTGGATTAGGTAGAAGCCGTAGGACCACTGCGGGAGAAAAGGGGATACACCTGCAACTAGCTGGCAGGGCTCCTGGCACACTGACGTGTGGACCTGCACTTGTGCCTGTGCCTGCACATGTGTGCATGTGCCTGCATGTGCATGTGTGCATGTGCATGTACATGTGCACAGCACACCCATGTGCATGTGCCCACATGTGCATGTATGTGCACATCTGTGTGTAGTGTACCCATGTGCATGCGCCCGTGTGTGCATGTATGTGCACAGTGCACCCGTGTGCATGTGTATATGTGCACGTGCATGTGTACAGCACACCTGTGTGCATGTGTTCATGTGTGCATGTGTTCATATGTGCATGTGTGTATGTGCATGTACACGTGCACGGGGCATTTGTGTGTGCATACCGCTCCCTCAACTGAACTCCACTGGTTCAGCCAGGGCCATTTCTAATGATCGAGCTGGGTCCCCAAGGAGCCCGTGTCCAGGAACTCGCCAGGGCCCTTCCGTGACACGGACCTACTCACTTTCACTTCCTAAGTGTGATGCTAAAGCAAGTCACTTCTCTAAAGTAAAATAAAGGCAGGGGAAGGCCATGGGCCTGGGGAGCCCACAGTTGTCCCCCCGCCTCAGCCACCCACCAGGCCTGGCTACTTCTAGGGCTTTCAAAGGGGCCCAGGAAGAAGAGTTTGGAAAGTCTGAGCCCATTTGTTAGAAAAGACAGAGAAGGAGAGAGGAAGGGAGAAGACAGGGAGAGAGGGAGGGAACTGAGAAAAGGCAGAGGTGGCACAGAGTGAAACCAGCTGTGAAATGATCTGTGCCCTTGACCTCTAGGCAATGGAGTGGGTGGGGGCTGGGCAGGGAGGTGAGCATTCACTTCCCACCTCTTGTAACAGGCAAATCTCTCATCATGCACACATGTCCTCGTCAGAACCAGGGAGGCAGAAGGAGGAAGCCAGGACCCTGCTCCCCGGCTCAGGCCCACCGGGCCCCCAGGACCCTGCCCCCCACCCGGCTCAGGCCCACCAGGCCCCCAGGACCCTGCCCCCCACCGTGGCTCAGGCCCACCGGGCCCCCAGGACCCTGCCCCCCACCGTGGCTCAGGCCCACCCGGGCCCCCAGGACCCTGCCCTCTGCCCCGGCTGGCGCCACATCCTGACGGGAGGAGGGCAGAGGGCGAGCCCCGGGTGCCAGGTGCTTACCGTTTTCCCGTGAGACTAGGAAGCATGGGGAGAGCAAAGGACAAGGGGAGACGAGGTCATTCCGGGACTCGGCCCCGCCCTGTGCTGGGTACCACCACCTGGGACACTGACACTACCAGGTGCCCTGGGACGGGGCAACCGGAGGGCTTGCCTCCCAGAGGGGAAGGGCCAGGGGCTGGGACTCAGGGGGCTGCATTTTCAGCCCAGAGCCTGGGGAGCGGCCTCAGGTCACCAGCTCAGGGGCCCCAGTAGCTTGTTTAGGACATCAGGCTTAGGTGAGTGCTGCCTGTGCTCTACATTGTACACTCCAAAGTCCATGGCCTGCGATTTTTAGCACACTGGCTTCGGTCCCCACACCTAGCCCAGGGCTGCACACAGTAGGTGCTCAGGTTCTATGTGAAGAAGCCTGTATTGGAGCAGGACTGAACCAGAGGGCGCACAGCCCCACCCCAGCAGCCATGGCCCCACCCCCAAAGCCATGGCTCCACCCCCAGGAGCCATGGCCCCACCCCCAACAGTCATGGCCCCAACCCGCAGGAGCCATTGCCCACTGGCTGGACATCAGAGTCTGTCAAGCCACAGCGGAGCCCACCCAGAGTCTTCCTTTAAAGGGGACAGGGTTGGGGAGGAAGACTGAGGTGGCAATGTGGGCTGGAGTCACGTGGCCCAGGTCTGAGGCCTGGCTCTCACGCGAGGCCGGGGCTAGGCCCCTCTGCTCTGTGTCCTCACTGGGGAGCCGTGACCCCAACTGCGCCCACTCCCAGGAAAGAATCAAAGATATAAGGCCGGGGGCTGGGCCCGGCACAGCGCGGACAAGCCTTTTACAGACATCACAGAGCCAAGAGGCGTCTGCCCCACCGTAGCCCACTGGTCAGGGTCAAGGCTGACTTCCACTCTTCCCGAGGCCACCCCACAACTGCTCCCTCAGTGAGGGGATCACCGCCTGCCCCTTGCCTGGCGTGCCCAGCCTCAGAGGCCCTGCCTTCACCACCAGGGAGCCTGGAGCCCACCTTCTTAACATCCTTGTTGTTCATGGGGTCGTCGGTCATCTTGTGGAAGAGCAGCTCGATGACCTCCTTCAGCTCATAGCTGTAGCCCCTCCTCTTGCAGACGATGACCACCTTGTCAAACAGGAACAAGTACCTGGCCCAATAGCACGGCCAGGGGGCCCATCAGCACGGCCCGCACTATGTTCGCAAACCGGGGAACAGCCGTGCGCCCCCTGGAGTGAGCAGCCTGAGCCTGGCCCTCTGCCTTCCACTGACCCTGACCCTCCACCCCCAGGAGGCCCTCCCTGGCCTGCTGCCCCCATGGCCCAAGGAGCATCTGGCCTTTTCTGTCCAAAGCTCCCTCCCTCACTACACAGGGAGCCCCTGGGAGCAGGACCCGTGTACCCGCCGTGACCCAGGCCGCACACACGGCAGGCGCGCACAGAGGGCTGAATGACGGCGGCCACACCAGCTCAGCCAGAGCCACCCCATCACCCGCTCGGGCACTCCCCTGGTCATCTGGCAGCCATTCTGTCTGTCCAGCCTGTTGGCCAGGGCCTCTGGCTGCCTCCCAGCCCAGCCTAGTGCCGGCCACGGGCAGCTCAGCCTCACGGGCCGTGGCAGTGCCAGCTGACGTGGCTCCCCAGCGCTCTTGCCGAGAAGGAAGGAAGCAATCAACGCGGAGCAACACAAAGCCAAGGGGGCAGGCAGCTCGCCGCACAGGAAAAGGTGTTCCCAGACGTGTGGGGAGCAGGGTGCCGGGCCGTGCTGGACGCCCCCCGCCGGGCCGCCGTCCCGCGCACCTGTCTTGCTTGGTGTGGTTCACTATGGACCGGACCTTCAGCTCCCCGTCGATCTTCGGCCTCCCAAATTCCTCCAGCTTCACTTGCTGGGAAAGACGGGGAGGCCGTTAGCCCCAGTGCCCAAGCAGCACCCGCACTGTGCCAGCACCGCCACCGGGGGCAACGGCAGGGGGCACACACCCAAGGAGGACACGGCCACAGAAACCGAGAAAACCAAGTGAGATGGACCCACGGATCCTGGCTGGTGCTGAGCCCAAGGGGGCAGCTGGAGACGGGGAGAAACTGGCCCCACCCCAGCCCCACGGAGGTCCCGGAAGCTCTGCAGGAACCAAGAGCGTTTTGGGGTGCTGCGGTGTGGCGCCCAGAGCAGGGACCTGGGAGGAAAAGCCAGGGCCCAGCCCCGAGAGGCCGAACTAACAGGAACAGAGCGCGGGGGGCGGGCGGGGCGCGCGTGCTGCCGGTGGCTCTTCTGCCCGAGAAGACTGTTCCTGGCAAAGCCCCCTCTGGTGTGCCGAGATGGCATTTCCCTTTCCCGTCTGGTTGGTATCTCGGCCACTGCTGCGGACGGACAGTCTCTCACACGACCCCGTGGAGTCCACGCGAACAGGGGACGCAGGAGGGAGCATTCCAGACGAGAAAGGGGGCCGTGCCCACGTGGCGCTCCGAGGGACCGCTCTCAGCCTCTCCTCCTGCGTTCTCGGCACTTCCCAGAAGCTGCCGGGGCGGAACTCAGGTGTCACACACGGTGGGAGGAGCACCCTGCTTAATGACTCCTTCCGGGTCTCCATGTGTCACCTCTAAAGTGACGGAAACAAAAGCACCACCTCCACCCGGGTGGGAGGTGAGGTCCAGGAGAAAACGCAGCGCTGAGCGCAGCCTGGCCCTAAGCACCACCCCACACCTGTTCACCATCGGTTGCAGCTCTGTTATTTCAGGAACGAGCATTTCTTGTCGGTAAAAACGTTGTTGAAATTCCCCCCAAATGTCTCCGTGCTCCACGAGCAATGCCCATCCGTCATACAGCGAGACAACACCGCCGGTCAACGAGGGGGAGCCCGCCAGCCGGGCCCCGCCAGGCGCTGACAGTCCGGGGCATGTCCGTCCTCAACTGCCTCTGCACTTGGGGGAGGGGGTGTCCTAATGCTGCCTGGGGACTTCCTTTTTCCTCCACCTGAGGACACGTCATGAGCATTTTCCAGGCCACGTGTCCGCAGAGGCCGTGCTCTTTAGGTCTTCTGACCCAGGTGAGTGAGGGATGGGCGAGTGGGCCGTAGGAGTCAGCGTGGGCATCTGGGAGTTCCTTTTGCAAAAGCTTCCGTGTTGATCTGACCTGACAGATTCACCAGGACTCTGCCGAGTTCAAGGACCAGAGAGTGAAAATGCCTGGGCACCAGCCAGCAGGTCTCAACCCGGGCCACATCTGTGCCCAGAGGACATTGGTGGCGTCTGGAGATATACGTGCTCACCATCACATGGGCCGCCCCAAGGGTGGGGTGCCATCAGTAGAGACCAGGGCTGCTGCTCAATATCCTGCAATGCACAGGACAGCCTCCGCCACAGAGAATGAGCCGGCCCCCAAGTCAGCAGGGCTGAGGTGGAGAACCCTGGTGTACACACTGGGCAGGTCAGCCAGACGCCGGCACTGGCTGGCACGTGCAGAGAAGTGTCTGCTCCCCGGAAGGCCCAGCTCCTCTCCTAGCAGGACACTGTAGCTCACCCGGTTGCCCAGGGATGAGTCTCTGACGGACGGGGCCAGGGAGGGTCCCCGTGAGGGACAAGCCCCACCCAACAGAGGCTGAGGGGGAGGGGCGAAGCGAGGGCAGCTCCTGGGCTGGGTGGACAAACTCTAGAAGGCACAGTGGGAATGAGCGCTGACCAGGGTCCACAAACCACAAGGAGCCTCGTGTCCCCTGGGAGCCATGGCCTCCTCCTGGACCCAAGAGAGGCCTCGGGCCAGGCCAGGGAGGGAGAGTGGGGTGGCCGGTACGGCTGCCCGCCTCAGGCCCTGCCCCTCCGCACTGGGCACACGGTGTGACCGCACTTGCTCCCACGACCTGGCCGGACAGAGTGCGTGCTCGTGCCCCTGCTAATTCAACACTGAGGTCACGAGAGTCATCTTGGAAACACGGCGATGTTTTCGCTCTCCGGCCGTCGGCCGCACTCACCAAGTTCTCTATGGAACTCTGAAATTCGCTGATCTTCTTGAGGGTCTCCTTGTCGCGTTTCACTTCGTTTATGTACATTGCCAAGTCCTTGAAAACAAGAGGGGTGGGAGGGGTGAGCAGGCCTGTACGGAGCAGGGCGAGCCGGCCTCAGCTCCCAACCCCCGCCGAGCACCCGCCCAGGGCTGGGCATTTTCAACCGTCAGACAGAGGTGGCTGGCTGACCCTCAAAACGACAAGGAGCTGGGAAGTGTCACCCCCATTTCACAAATGAAGAAACTAAGGCAGAAAAGGTTAAAACCAACCCAATACCGAACACCACACAGTGGGCCAAGAACCCCAAACCCCTGCCACCCGATCTCCTCCTCGGTCAGAGAAGAAAACGGGCCAGCCAGACGTGGCCCAACCCCTTGCTCAGCTCTGGGAGGTGGACGACCACAGGTGACCGGCTGGGAGCTTCCCACCAGCTTGCCCGTGTCCACACGCTACAGCCTGCCGCCGGCCACCAGGGGGCAGTGCCCGCCGCAATCCAGAGGGAGAGTGGCTGGGCCAGGCACTCAGCTCAGCCAGTCAGGGCACCCAGCCCGCCCCTGAAGACCCCACACAGGCGGCGCTGACCCTGCCCAGCAGGAGGACAGGCTGCCTCGGGCGCGATCCCCGAGCCAGGCCAAGGTGAGAGCCGGTCCCAGCCTTCCTCCAGTGCCCCCTGCCTGTCCCTACAAGGAGCCCACTGTGGGGCAGCATCAGATCCTGGGACACAAAGGCCTGGCAAGCTGTGCAAACTCTCCAGCCTCGGTGGCACAGGCCATCGGTCACACAGGCCTTGGAGTGAAGTTCTCCATGAGCACGAGGATGCTCAGAGCTCCCTCAGCATAGAGCATGAGGACAGAACCCAGAGTGGGGAACTCCTCCTGGGAAATGTCACCTTGCAAAGACTGAGAAAGCGCAGGATACAGCCAGGTGACGAGGAACTGACACTCCACAGGGTGGGGAAGGGTGGGGTGCCTTGGGGGGCCCGGGAGAGGCCATGTTTGCCTGGAATTTGGGTTTTGGGGTAAACACAGCATGCCAAGGGAGGGGCCCACACCTGACTTGGGGGTGGTGGGGAGCCACAGAAGGGGAGTGACTCGAGCTGAGCTCTCCTTCGGGAAGTGCACCTGCACAGCGGGCTTCCAGAGTCAGGAGGGGAGAGGCGGCGTGGCTGGGCAGGGTGGGCAGCTCAGAAGCAGAAGGCATAAGGCTGGGCAGTGGGCAGCATGGGACCAGATGGCCCAGAACTGAGCCCAATGCCTGGGAACCGATGACGGCCCCGGAAGACAGTACGGAAAGCAGGAGGAAGGGAGGTCCCAGGGAGTCACTAGGGGCCCGTCGAGGTTAGGGATTTGGACGCTTGGGGCACGCGCCAGGCCAGCCACCTGCCCCCTCTGCCCTCAGTGGGTCTTCCCCACTGCCCTGCCCCCTGCTTGGTCTCTCACTGTCCCAGAAAATCTACATCTACAATCCCTGAGCAAGGCTTGTCAGTGAGCCCAATTCCAGTCCAAGAGGGTAGGCTTGGCGCATTAAGCCCCAGGGTTGTGCTCTGACCCCTGCCTCGGTTTACCCACCCACCTGCATGGCTTCCAGGGCTTCTTTCAGCTGCTGCTTCTCTGGCCGGTCACTGGAATGGCTCAGGAGTTCCTGAGGGTGTGAGAGGGGACTTGTGGGTCACCACTTGGGGGTCCTGGCCACTGCCCTCAACCCCACCCAGCACAGGATGGGTGCACAGAGCGAGACCCTCTGGAAGGAGTCCCCACCCACCGGCCCAGGGTCAGGTTCAGCAGCCCAACTCCAGCAGATAGACCACGAGCCCTCACCCAGACGACACGCTACCTTGAGAAAGGAGTAATGACAGGGACATCAGGTAGCACCAAGCAAGGTGTTAACAGGTGAGTGGTTGATTCACAAAAGAGTCTCACTCAGCCCCTCACAGAAACCACTGTGTCTGCCCCAGGTCTGTCTGTCTAGGACCTATTGCCATTCCTGCCACGGCGACCAGGAAGCTCGGGGACCAGCTAAAGGACCAGTCACGGGAGCCCTCGGATTCCTCGTCTTGGGATGCTTTTCTGTCTCTTACACGTTTTCTGCTCTTAACCATTTTAATCACAATCGTCCTTTCTTGATGTACTGTGATAAACATCACATGCACACGCACGCACGCACGGGCGCGCATACACGCACGCACACACGCACACATACACACGCACGTGCACATACAGCAGGTCTCAGTATCTATGGCACAGGATTTTTGTGCTAAGCACACACTGTCTACCCGCCTGCTTGTTTTCACCTCACCCTGGCCTATCGGTGGGCTCCACCCTGTGGGTTCTGCTCCGGGCCCGGGCTGCCGGGCCCTTGCCTGGGGCAGAGGCCAGGGGTCTCACCTTCAGGAGGAGGTGGTACTTCAGCACCCTCTGCATAGGCACCACCAGCAGGTCCTGCAGTTTAAACTTCCCGTCCTGGACCTTCAGCGTGCATTCCTGGGCATCAGGGGGCAGCGAGTTGATGAAGAGCGTCCTTGCCTAGGGATACTGGACCCCAACACTCCCACACCCTGGCCTGGGATAGGGGGCAGACCTAAGACTGGAACTGGGGCCCAGGTATATGGTCCTTCTCTGGCCCGGCTCCCAGAACCCCCCCCCCCCAATACAGGTGTGAGCAGCCACCTCTCAGCCTCGGGGTCCTCAGGGGCCTCCGTGGCTCCCAGCACGTGCCCACCATGGGGTCCGCAAGGGCTCAGTCACAGTGCCTCACAGAGCCCGATCTGGTCTTTGGGGCCTGCCTCAACCACACCCAGGGGACGAAGGCTGTGTTCTGGCCTGGGATGATGACCGCCACCTACCCACTCCCCACCTCAACAAAACGCAAAGGAGAGAAAAATCACCTGCTAAAAACATCTACAAAAAATTCACACCACTACCCCCAACTCCACCTTCCTACAAAA